>JAVQJX010078233.1:0-20465 GCA_036025115.1 Ambassis agassizii
TAAAGTCTAATGTTCAAAATCCACATTTGATGATATGAAAATTTACTGGTTTAAATATTCAAAACATTCATTTAAAAATGGTCAAGAAAAACAATAAGGATCTATTTTTTGTTGAAGTAATGGTAACTCTGATAACAGTGGAAGGCCTCTGCTGGGTAATTACACACCTGCCTTCATGCTCACAGCTGTGTCCACTTAATTAACAAGCTAAACTAGGGACAGCTTATAAAGAGTGTCAGTGTCACCTCCATGAATCACTGTTCTCTGACAGAGTTTGTGACTTACTGTGGCTGCAGCCATGGGGTTCCTGTTAAGGTAAGGATGTTTTTTTCCCCTTCTTCTTTAAGTATTTTAAATGACAATTAGTCTTGTGGTAAATTGTGTTACTGACGTGTGCTGTAACTCTTCTATTCATTCCAGATGGTTGATGTTGTTCTTACTAGCTGTTGGAAGATATCAGCCAAATGGTAAACCGTCTCAAATTATTAGTGATTGACGTGGTTGTATGCAGGGACTAAACTTATTTTCTCAACAGCTCAGGCCAGTCGGTACCAATTTGATTCAAGTGGCTTTAACGTTGGATGGCAGCCTACCTGGGGTGCTGTTAGTGATGATTCCACTTCAGTTGGAAATGAGGCAAGTAGCTACACAACACATCAGCTTCCGAACAAAGGAGAGCAATGCCAGATTGTTAATGCTGATCTATTTATTTTCAGCTACCAGTAGCACCCCAACCCAGCTCTCCACCCAGGCGGCCTCAGGCCCCCAAGGTGCCCCAGCAGCCCAGCGACCCATCTCAGTGGCCTCAGGCCCCCAAGGTGCCCCAGCTTCCCCAGCAGCCCAGCTCCCCGCCTCAGGACCCCAAGGTGCCCCAGCAGCCCAGCGACCCACTTCAGTGGCCTCAGGGCCCCAAGGTGCCCCAGCAGCCCAGCGACCCATCTCGGTGGCCTCAGGGCCCCAAGGTGCCCCAGCAGCCCAGCGACCCACTTCGGTGGCCTCAGGGCCCCAAGGTGCCCCAGCAGCCCAGCGCCCCATCTCAGTGGCTTCAGGCCCCCAAGGTGCCCCAGCAGTTCATCTACCCGCCTTGGTGGCCTCAGGCCCCCAAGGTGCCCCAGCAGTTCATCTACCCGCCTTGGTGGCCTCAGGGCCCCAAGGTGCCCCAGCAGCCCAGCGACCCATCTCAGTGGCCTCAGGGCCCCAAGGTGCCCCAGCAGCCCAGCGACCCACTTCAGTGGCCTCAGGCCCCCAGCAGCCCACCTCAGTGGCCTCAGGCCCCCAAGGTACCTCAGCAGCCCAGCTACCTACCTCAGGCCCCCAAGCTGCCCCAGCAGCCCAGCTACCCGCCTCAGCGACGTCAGGCCCCCAAGGTGTCCCGGCAGCCCAGCTACCTGCCTCAGTGGCTTCAGGCCCCCAAGGTACCCCAGAAACGCAGGTACTCTCAACGGCCCCAGGACCCCAGCTGGCCTCAGCCATCTGTCAGACCCCAAATGTTGTGGGCAAACTACCAACCTGGGTGGCCATGGAAGTCTAAGATCAGTCACCAACCTCAGTGATATCAATTTTTGGAGCAGCCACACTGCAGTGACTTTTTTTCCAGCTTTGCTCTTATCTCATTTAGGTAATTTTTTTTTTTTTTTTTTTTTTAATCTGCAAATTGTCAATGAGTTCTGTGCGTAATCTGTCCAACTTTGATTTATAGACTCACAATCTCCAAATATAAAGGCTTCAAGTGTGCTATGTACTTTAAAATAATTACAAAGTAAAATAATTACTTTGTAATTTTATTTTTTTTTTGTAAATGCTTGCATTAACTCCATTTTCTGTTTTAGGTACTGCAGTGCTGTTTTCAAGTGGATTGTTGACTGACAAATAAAGTAATTCCAAGTATTTCTGTGTTTTTCCTTAAGTGTACCATCATGCTAGTTTAAGTAACATACTGGTGCTACATGTTCAGTGGATGCTTGAAACTAATACTGACGTGGAATGTTATGGTCCAAGTCTGTGCAGAAAGGTTACACTGTGTATTCAAGACACAGGATGAGCAATGACGCCATAACATAAGTATAAAATCGTGCTACTAAATGCAACGGCTTAATGTGCTACATTTTAATTGTGCTTTTTGGAGCGCATCAAACTGCAAAGCTACCTCCTCTCCCCAAGATGGCGCACGACTACAAACTCAGATGGCATAAAGGTAGAAGAAATGAATGCTACGTTCGTCCTCCAATTAGATTGCAATGCTCACGTATTTCAGCCAATGAAAAAACATTTCCCCCAGTGCGAAGGCGGAAGTAACTATCCAGTCACTTTTCATTTGCTGTCGAGTGATATAGACCTCTTGTCGGCTTCTCAAGCCTTTAAAAACCTTCAATTCTAGTATCTACTCATTGAAGCTTCATCTTCTGTCTACCGCAGTATATTTTTCAGGTAAGACTTGTCAAAGCCCTGCTTGGTAAGCTCATATGCTAATGCAGCAGCAGTTGGCTAGCAGGTTATTGAGCTGCTAATAAGCGCACCCAACAGGGACATTGTTTTAATGTTGGATAATTGTAGCGTCCTTTTTATGTTCGTGAAACACATTTGTTCTGTTTTTGGTGCCTGGGACTCATTGAAGACCCGTGTTGCGTATCTTCGTGCTCCTGTCTTCCCCGCAGTGGTCATTATGGCTGAAGTGGAGCTGTCCTGCCAGGCTTATGTGAAGATGTACCTGCACGCCTGTTTGTTTCCACGGTGCAGCGTCAACGGGCTGCTCTTGTCGTCCAGCTCGCCAGGTGGCGCTGTTTGTGTGACGGACTGTGTCCCGCTGCTTCACTCTCACCTGCCCCTGGCTCCCATCACTCAGCTGGCCCTCACACAGGTACAGACGTCTCAAAATACTGTCTGAATTTAACTTTTTTTCAATCACTTATTTCACTTATTCACTTCACAAAAAAAAAACACTGCCGTTTTAACCCCACTACATTTCAGCATTAAAAACTTGTTTCTCAGTCATGTTTCAAATCTGACAGTTATGTTTGGTCACATTGCAGGGATATTATAGCCTGTGTTTCTCTATTCTATTATGTACATATATCTATATTATTCTAGTGATTATGGATTGAGGCTAAATCTGTTCAAACATCACAGCCTGTCCTCCTCTTCCAGGTGGATGTGTGGTGTTCACAGACTCAGCAGAGGATAGTAGGATACTATCAAGCTAATGCCTGCGCGTCAGATTGTAGGTGAGTTTATGACCTTTTTGACCTCTCCATGACATTTTTGTCCCATAATGTCCCAGTTTGTAATTAAATGCACATAACACGACATTCTCCGCAGTTGTAAAGTTGTTGTTTTTTATTGTTTTGTTTTTTTTACATTTTATTATTTATTTTACAGCCCCACACCATGCGCACTGAAGATAGCTGATAAGATTGCAGAGCAGTATGACAGTGCAGTTTTGTTAATGGTAAGAAAGGGTTACTCCTCCTGTTGGGAAACTATGTATTGAAACGGTTTCATAAGTCTCGTCTTTGCCTTCGCAGCTTGATGGTAGTAAAATGTCTCCAGACTATCGGGTTCCTCCGATCGTGATGTACGAGCGCAAAGATTCGAGATGGATTCTCAAAGACAAACACACGTAAGAGCACACAGAGTCTTATAATGGCCTCCAAGATGAAGTGAAATCTCTTCCTGGCTGAACCACATAATAGTCTATCAGTCATCTCTGTGCAAAGCTGTGCTTTTAAATAGAATCTTGTTTGTGCAACCAGTTGTACACATCCAAAAGTGTGTCAAGCAAATAATATATTTAGAAACAGTGAAATATTCACTTAATGCTGAAATTGTTGGTAAAAATGTCCAAATTATTCATAAAAAATGGACCAAATTTCCATTAATTTGCTCATTATGTACACTTGATTTGGATTCTTCAATATAGTTTCCATTTATGAAATTAAATGTGGTATTTCTGTCATTATTCTGACACATGCTGAGCAGTGGCAGGTGAGCTGAATAACACTGATTATCTTAGTGGGTCAGATATATAAGGCAGTGAGTGATCAGCTTGTCCTCAATGTTGTTAGAAGAAGGAAAACAGAGGAGGTCAGAAAATGCAGCTTTTGTCAGGTGTTGCAGTTCTGCTGTGGTCAGTAATTATCAAAAGTGGTCCAAAAAAAGTAAAAATTCTCATTATTTTATTTTTTATTTTTTTTACTAAAAGTGCTGAGGATGTTCAGAACACACAGAGCATCACAGTTTGTAGAGTATGGAGCTGAACAGACCAATCAGAGTCCCAGTACTGACCCCTGTCCACTGAAAGCACCAACGATAGGCATGTGAGCAGCATCAGACCAGCATCAGGACCACATCTTTTCTTTTAACCACTGTATGAAAAATGGTCCCAGAATGGTTTGAAGAGCACCACAAGAAGTTAGATTAGCATCCAAATTCCCCAGATCTCAATCCAATGAAGCAACATGCAGCAATTAGGATCTGCTGCTAACATCTTGGTGCCAGATACCACTGCACACCTTCAGGGGTCTAGTGGAGCCCATGCCTCAACGGGTCACGGCTGTTTTGGCAGCAAAAAAAGGGGAGCAACACAATATTAGGCAACATTTGCTGTGATGGGTGTATCTACACGTATTGTTCAGTTCAGTTCACTTTTATGACAAACAGTTTTTGTGAAACACCCAGCACTGATCTCTTCCTGCTTCCTGTCCAGGATAATGCTCAGACAGTGGGAGGAGACTCAGGCCATAGCCAGCCAGATGCTGGAGTCCGGCGATCACTTGCAATTGGTGGATTTTGACAGTCACTTGGACGACATCAGAAAGGACTGGACCAATCAGAAACTTAACACCAAGATAGTAGAGCTCACCTCGCCGGCCAATGGGAACATCTAGACTGAGAAGTAGCATCAGCTTTATTTACGTTTGACCCGTCGTCACAACACAAACACTCAACACAGACTTTTGGGAAGAAGTTTATTTTCTAACCAAACACGGACGTACAACATGCATAAATAACAAACTATTTACATTTAATAGATCTCTCTTTGTCTTCCACCACCCCCCCCCCACCCCTCCCTATGAGTGTGCCTTGTGGTCCAGCCCAACACCCACACATTCACCTTTAACTTTACAGCTACAGTGATCCACCGGTGCTTATTTTGGTTCCCTTTTTGTCTTCGGATTAATGTTTTATTATTAAACAATCAACAGAGGGTGGACAAAAGTTCACCTAACAGCACAAAGTCCTGCAGAGAAGCTCAGAATAGTTTGCAGGTTATAGCTTGTGTTGCATTTTTGAAAAGTTATTAAAACAAAGGTAAATTGATCAAGTGTTGAAGTCAAAAATTAAAAAAATACAGGAAAATCTTTCCTCTTATTAAGCACCCGTTTAAACCATTCACTTCAGGAATGTGTTGTAATAATGCAAGACATTCTTTTGTGTTTGTATTGAAATAGTTTGAGCCATTAACCATTATTCAATCAAAGCAAACCAAACTAAACCAAATATTTTGAGCTTCAGCTGCCTGCAGGACTTTATACATATACCCCGAATCAACATTTTAAACTGCTGTTTGAAAGATATCTGTTCACAACACTAATCAGTCCAGTGCAGGAACATGAGACACAGCAGGCTGAGGCCAAAACTGCTCTCAGCTTTTACATTTTTTTTTCCTTTAATATTTCCTGACTGATTGAAATCCTTCTGCTCCTCTCCTCCACAGTGTGACACTTTTTACCTATTAAAAGAAATATTAACCCACATTTTGTAACACATCTGTGTTAAACTGCCAGAAATATACATTAAAAATATTGCTTATCTACCACTGATATTCTTTGACTGAACTATCATACTGCTTTTTTATATGGTTTAAGTGGTACATGAAGGACAAAGTCTATATAGTGCTTTAGTATGTATAATATACATCTGATATCTTTTGCTATAAACATCTGTTTACAACCTCTTTAGGGTGGTTCTTCACTGCAGGAACTTGGGGACGGTGTGAAGTGGTTTACAACAAGTCTGCACTCTCAGGATCAGTGTGTATGTTGCTGTATACTGTATACTGTTCCTTTCTCCTCTGGTTCTGTGATTTTATTGTCTTGCTTATGTTAGTTTGCTATAATTTGTTTGTAGATTTGAATTAGCCTTGTGTTTTGTTAAAACTTTGAATTAAACCAGAAAGAAACAGAGATGCTGAACTTAAAATAATCAACACCACAGGAAATAATAGGCTATTTAAAGCCAGCTCAAAGGAGCTCTTCCTGCTTTTAGGACAGAAAACGTATCCAGTGCAGGACTAAAAACTGCAGGGTGCTGCTGCTGATAGGATAAGCGCCAGCATCATGGCTCCTGTTTGGTTAAACTAAGAGGCAACACTGAGCATTTTAACCCAACAAAAGCAGTTTGTTTTACTGTGGCAAGTCAAAAATGTATCAACTGATTAGTTACCTCACCTTGTGGGCTGCTGGGAATAGAAATGCTCAACAGGCTGATTCTGGGGTCTCTTCTGAAAAACACCATCTCACACCTCCCCACTTTCCTGCAGCACCCCAAGGTGCATGAAAACGGCTTGTTGGATCCCGTTAATGTCCTAAACTCTGAAGAATCATTCATTTGGGCTCATCGTTAACGGCAGAAACATTTGTGGTGTTTTTCTTGCCTAAGTCCTTTTGTTGGGCCCACAGACCTCAGTTTGGAAACCTTTGGATGGCCCTCATCACATTTTGCGAGATAAAAAAAAAAAAAAAATTTAAGTGCTGCATTGTATGTAGTGTTTCCGGTACACTAATAGATCATCATTTCAAAGGTTTAAAAACTCTTAATACTAGACAAGATCAATGATTGATTTTTGGTCATAGATGGCCTTCAGCCTGATGCGCGTTTTGTGCAATCTGCCTTTTGGGGTATCCAGCACTGAGAAGCTTCAGGCTCTTATTTTGAAATCCTCTCATTGTGGGTGAATGGATTTTCTATGATGAAGCTGCTTTTTGTCTTTTGAATGGATGTGTCCTCTTATTTATGGAAGGATGACGGTCAAAGTATTTGGATACTCCCACAGGTGGGCACCTCAGAGATGGGAACAGAAACCAGGTTCAAGGTGATCTCTCCCTGCGGAGACTCGCTGGCTAACGACTGCAGGATGGCGATGGACTCCAGGATGGACTGAGCGTTCTGAACCTGCTGCTCCGCCCACGGAAAAGAAATCTGCAGAGGAGGTGTTTCATCATGAGACAACAGGATGGTTTATATATATCAGATACGTTGAGGTGTTGATGCTCCAGTACCTGAACAATGATGAGCTTCCTGGATGGATCCTCTGTGTTGCTCAGCTCTTCTCCAAAACACATTGTGACGCCGCACTGAGGAGGCTCGCCGCCGTTTGAACGGAAGTGATCCAGCTCTGATTGGGAGACGAGTGAAGTCAATTAAACACACAATCACACAGCAAGTTGCAGCATGTGTGTTTGGGATGATCCCTGTCTGGATGTATGTAATGTAACTGCCCATTTGTTTGTCAGCCGGCTGCACATCAGCCTCCATGTTTCCTGGCAGCATCCCTAAATCCCATTACATTATTTTCTAATGACTCGGAGATGGATAATGTTTCAGCACCTCTAGATTTCCAGATAAGTGAAATCCGAGCCAACGTCAACCAAGACGTGAGAAGTTGGATGCTAAGAGGCGACGACTACACCTAGACGGTGAGATGTGTGGGCTTAATGGCAGACAAACTTCAGCTATCCAAAAATATGGTTTTAAAAGTGAAGTGATGTGATGTGTCCTCCAGACTCACGCTGCTTGAAGATGTCTTTACTGAAGAGGAGCACCGGCTCCGCGTTCCTCTCCATCTTGTGCAGGCCCGGCGTGGTCGTGTGCGGTCCCGTCCAGTAGACGCGTCCCTGGCAGAACCTCTTCCCGTAAACCCCCTGCCGCGTGGCGTACAGCACCACGCCCTTCTCCATGAACTGCAGCAGGGTGAACAGGGCTTGCCGCTCAGAGCCGGACGGCAGCGCGGACGGCGGCTCCGGCAGCGGGATGCAAGGGAACCTGGCTTTCAGGGCCGTCGGCGTCGGCGGGACCAGAGAAGACGGGACGTACTTTATCCTCACGTCCGTGCCCTGGATGTGACGTCTGAGGACCTCCTGTCCCAAATAATGGATGGCTACGTTGAATGAGTCCTGAGCTGCGGAGACAGAAGAGTTGAACTGCGTTAAACGTGGTCAACAGGAGCAGGTCCAGGAGCGCTCGGCTGCTTTTGTTACCTCCGTCAGGCACAGAGACGCTCTCTTCGATCCGCACGTCCAACCTGAGCTCATCGTCCGCTGCGCAGGAAGACAACGAGACAGTGTGTTTGTTATGTTGGCGCATATATAAACAGTAGAGTTTACACAGGAAACTGCGTGCTTTATATCTACACCCTCATCTTTTGAGGTGAACTCACCGCCCGGCTGTATGACGCTGCTGAACTGAACGGGTGCTTGTGTCTCAATGGTGATTTCGTGCTGCGGCAGGGCGTCTTGGACACACTGAGAGTCAGACAGGAGGATTAGCTTGTGTCAGCACGTGTGTGTTTGTGTGGTAATGCAAATGCTCATGAAGCACTCACCAGCTGAGACGTGGCCTCTTCTGTCTTGATGCGTTTCTGCGGGCTGCCGTCGCCGCCCTCTGACTCACTGCTGCTGCTGCTGCTGCTGCTGCTGCTCCTCCTCCTCTTAGGCCTCCTGCTGCTTTTTACTTTGCATTTCTTCTCGGGCACTAACACACCTATCAAAACACACACAATCAGAAAAATGATAACGACTCCAAGACAAACAGGCAGCACTGCTTCTCTTGACCTACATGGAGAAGTGACATTGGCTGAACTCTTTCTGACCTCAGAAAGGAGATAACAGGACGACTGAGGGCTGAAACCCGCTCTGACTGACTAACCTGTGACGCTACACAGTCATTATGATTGTGTACAACAGAATTTATTGATATTATATAATCCCTATTGCTGTCAGCAGTATGTAAATATTTGAGCCAAAGGTCTCACCCATAAGGAACCATTCTAATACGAGCCAGCAGAACAGGACTTGCTGCTTCCTGCTTTATATATAGAGAGAGCAGAAAGCAGCAAATCCTGTTGTATGTATATATACAAAAAAATAGTAGTAGTAAAAAAATGCTAAAGTGCTAATACATAAATCATTTGCATCACTTTACAGCTCCACAAATGTCTGAATGAATTTCCTGCCTTTCTTTTAACATTAAACAAATAGGATTTTTTTCATTAATCTGCATAAGCAGAAGAAAATTGATTCATTGTAGGAATTGATTTTTCCATTTTGAGGAAGTTTAAGCTGCTTTTTTTTTTTTTTTTTTTTTAGAGCCACAAATAAAGTAAATAAAATAAAATAAATATTTCAAGTTCAAACTGAGTTCAGGACAATCCTGCAATGCATCTGGAACATACATACTGTCCTTGGGTCGGGAGGTCGGTGATAAAATCCGAGACTGTGCACAGATTAAAAGAAGGAGAGGAAGAATGGATAGGGAGGAAAGTTCACAGGTATGTTACAACAGCAGAGGAGCCTGGTAATGAATGCATCATTTAAAACTGTCTCAGTTCAAAAAAAATCACCAAAAATAAAGCTTTTGCTTGAATAATATTCTGTAAAAAACAGAAAATTCTGCACTCTTTCACACAACTAGGAAGCCATAACTGACCCACATGTGACCAGCAGTGATGTCACAAAAATTCACTCATTATTTGGCTGATCTGAAGGTTTGTCTGTTTCATTATAATCAGGTTTTGGTGGCACCAGAGTTCCTGCATTTGCGAGCCTGTCTCACCTTGCTCACTGATGGGGACGAGCCGGTAGACCTTATACGGTTCTGAGATGTCCAGCTGGGCTCGCTCGTTCACCTCCTTGAACTCAGGACTCTTGTTGAGAGCGCAGCGTAGGCGGGTCTTCCAGCAGGCCGGGTTGTCCTGGCCCTTCTCTGTCAGCTTCCCCTTAAACTCGGCCCACGCCTGAAGAGGACAGTGTGTGAGTCAAACACTTACAAAAAAAACAAAACACACACACAAAACATTTATCTGGACCTTGAAGATGGCGGCGTCCTCGTCTTTGCGGAAGTCCTGTTTCCCTGCGTGCTTCCAGGGGATGCGGAACATAGTTTTGGCTTCATCGTCCCACACCAGTCCTGGATATTTCCCACTGCTGACCTGAGATACACAACAGAAAGAGTTCTTTTTCTTCTAAACAATTTGTGGTAGTTTGTGTTGGCTTTCTGGCTGTCGGTGGCACAATAGAAATCACAAATTGTGTGTAATGTTTACAGAACACACACACACACACACACACACACACACACACACACACACACACACACACACACACACACACACACACACACACACCCCTCTTGAAAAAGTCAGCATTCCACTTTGTTTTTTTGTCCCCTTTTCTGATTTTCTAACTATAATTTGCGATGAGCTTTTATTTTTAAAAGCAAAACTGACTTCCTGTTTTTCTGTCCCAGAAATATTTCTGTTTGTAAATTGTCAGTGGAGCGCAGCGCCATCCCATCCCACAGCTCTTTCCCTTTCGTTCCCCTCATTTGTTGGTTTTCCCTCACACACACACACACACACACACACACACACACACACACACACACACACACACACACACACACACACACACACACACACACACACACACCTGCTCCACGATCCAGGAGCGGAGTCTGCGCGTGGAACGCATTCTTCCTGCAGACATGACTCCTTTTTAAAAGCCTCGAAACCTCCGGAGAGACGTACACTGAAACAAACAACAACAAAATAAAACGGATGTAACAAAAAAAATTGCAGACTATTACACATTTCTACAGATATTTTAGAAACAACAGTACTTTAGTACAATCAAATAAGTACAAAGTTGTTCAAATATAATTGATTTTGATTTGTCTTGACGCAGACAGCGACTCAAGCCTCGTGTTTGTCAAATTTATTGTGAGATTTGAAACTCCGCTAACACACACACACACACACACACACACACACACACAGACAAAAAAAACAACAGTTCTAAAATCTGCTCGTTTTTAAATGGAGTCTGGTTGAGACTCCTGCCGCCGGTTATATTTAAGGTTATTCAAAATAGAAGCTAGGTGTTAAATGAAGGAAGTAGCTGTAAGTTTCGTTTACCTCAGTTGTGTTTCCTCCGCGCTGTCTGTGGACTGAAGTGTCTGCGGCTCTCCGTCTGCGCCGCTCCGCTCTCAGCGGACGCTCCTTTTACCAGAAATCACGTGACTTTTCAGAACAGCGTTGTCATCTGACCGCCAGGGGGCGACAACGGACACAGTCCCCGATCATCATTCACAAATTAAAATGAATCAAATAAAACCAGCTGTACCTTTAAATGCCTTTATTTTCTCTCTTATTATTTACCATTATTTTATAGTTTTGAATTAAAATGACATAATATACATCTTTATATGTAGTTCTGAATTGTAGGCTTCTCGTTCAGGCACTTTTAATGTGACAAGTTTCAATTTTGATGGTGGTATCATCTGGTGTGATATAAATCACTAGTCCTCCTTTTTTTTAAAGGACTGGTATAAACTTACTTTTGTTATACCTTTATTGTGACATATTTCAGAGTTTTGCCTTAGGATTTATCCATGCAAACCTTACTACTACTACTTTTATGTTCCTTATGCCAGGTATTTATAACAATTAATTATCCACTGTATCAAATAATAATAAAAACCTCTATCATTGCTTTAATATGAATGGCAGTCATCAAAGATTTCAATGGTTTATTCCTTATGGTGGTTTATTCCTTGCTTAGATCTGTTCTGCTAATATTGTTTCAGTTTTCCAAAGTAAAACTGCTAATATAACATTTAGTCATGTGATAACTCCTCCCTACACATGCAGAATAAAATTCATTCAATAAATCCACAGTAGTTTTTAAAAAATATTCCTTTTATTTATTGAGCTGATTTCATCCCCTGAAACACGTCTTTATAATAATGAATATAATCACTTCTTTTTCAGATTTTCCAACATTGTTTTGAGATCATTTTGATTCAAGAGAAATCATCAGGATTCTGTAAAGATTCACAGAGCGGATCACTTTCACAGAGATTTGAAGGCACATGAGACCCAACAGTCATCAAAACAATCACACTGTGAGAACTGGAGAGAAAAAGAGAACAACAATAAATGTTTCCCAGCAGCACTTTATAAATGCTATGTTGTGGCTGGGTGGTCTTCGAAATCAGATGCAGATGATTCCAACAGCTGATTCATGTTGCGTCTGGTTTTTATTTCTTTGGAGTTTACTTGTTTCGTGGAACTTTTTCTCCGAGTGGAACCTCCGTCAGTTTCTGTGAAGTCAAAGAATGATCATGATCAGTAAAAGTTTAGGACGTGTGCTCTTTGAAGAGACACAGCTCACAGTGTCCTGAGCCGTGTGTGATCCTCGCAGTGGGGTGTCAAACCTCTGTGTGTAACCGCAAACCGCGGCATCAGTTCCCTCTCACGGCATAATGACCGCATGTTGTGTGTCTCACCTTGAGGAGGCGGTTGTAGTAAGCTGCGTCGTCCTCCGCTTCTCCTCGCTGTGTGTCCACCTGGTATCTCTCGCAGGCCCGGGTCACCTCACCCGGTTCATACAGCACAGCCGGGTCCAGAGAGTGAGCGTTTATCAGACTCACCAGGTACTCTTTGTAGTGTTTCCTGCACACACACACACAGACATGAAAACACTGGTGCTTTGTGAAGTTTACTGATAGTCAGTGTGCCATCACTCACTCGCAGAGTCCGGCTTGTCCTGGCTGTGTCTTCATACCGCATGGTGAGTCCACTTGCTCACCTGCTTCATCCTTCTGCTCCATCACACCGCAAGCGTCTACACCAGAGGAGAGGAATCATCGTCAAAACGACGGAGGGCGTCTTACATTTAATATTCTCTCAGCACTATGGGGAAAAAAAGTTTTACCAGTCTGAGTGCCGGCAGAGGGTTCAGTGTTGAACTCCACAGTGAACCTCTGAGGAGACAAAGAGCAGGAAATACACTTTAAATTGTTTTTGTCCTTTTTCTTTGGTGTAAAAAACACTTCATGAAAACAAAATCTCCTGACCTGCAGCAGCGCCTGCAGTCTGTGCGGATCCCAGTCTCTGAGATAGAAGAGGCAGTCTCGAGGGTGATGAGCGTGCAGGCCGTTGATGTTGCACTTAATCGTCTTGCACACAGTCTGCAGGCACAGGGGGGGTTGTGTTAGACGTGCACGGAGGAGTGACTCTGATGTGAGCTGGATGTGAGCTCACCTTGTGGTAGGGGTTGTTGCAGCCGCTGCAGAACTGGTACCTGCACTGTGAGCAGCTGAAGTGCATGCAGCCGCCTTTGGCCAGAGCGTACTGGAACCGACAGTGAGGACAGGCTGCGAGAGGCATAAAGAGTGGAGGACATACATGTGAAACCAAACTGTTAAGGGGGGGAGATTTAGATGTTTTTCAAGGCCTCACTGGAGTCAGTCTCTGATGGAGAATAACTCCCACTGACATTCCTGCTTTGTAGAAACCTGTTTATTCTTTCCTTCCAGCCACAGAAACACAACACTTCCTGAAGCTAAGGCTAACTATAAATCTTATTAACCCCCCCCCCCAAACCTTGGAAATACCAAAATGACAGTGTTCATCACAACTGGAAACTCGAGTAGGATGTTGGTTTTCCCCCGATGGACATTAAACACATCACACGGTCCATAAAAATAACCAAATCTGAGCTTACATTTCATCAAAAACTCTCTCTCTGCAGTCATGTGAAACAAAAATCACCTGCAGGCCCCATAATGAAAGAAATAATAGTGTGGAGCTCCCATGCTTAATAATGTCACAGATTCTAGTTTACCTACATCTAGTTGTGACTGTGTTCACCTGGTTTTCTCTCTACTTGTAGCCATGGTTACAGTTTATGTTGCAGCAAACACTATCACAATAAGAATAAAGGACTCCTGTTTGATGGAAGGATGAAGTGGGAATAATTTGACTGGTGTAGTGACTCTATTCACCAATCTCATGTGTGTGAGTGGCCAAAAAGTGAAATGAAAGTTGTGGTTGTGGTGAGCCTCACTGATGCCGTTGTCTCTGAGGTAGCCGGCCAGGCCTTGCTTCTGGTACTCCGGATCGTTCTCTCTCTTCCACAGCTGGAACTGCTCGCAGGTCACGTCCTGGTGCTGAGGTTCCCACTGGCATCAGAGAGAGAGAGAGGGAGGGAGAGAGAGATCAAAGGGTTGCGTGGAGTTTTCCCAGCCTGAGAGTATGTTTAGCTGGAGCACTCCTACATGGGACGGGGAATGATAAAGCTTGTACTCACAGCCTTCTTGCACTGAGCACAGAAACTCTTGTGGCAGGAAAGGCAGGTGACTTTCAGTTGGTCTCCTTCGTTGATAAAGCCGGAGGTGCACTGAGGAGACACGCATTTGAGGTAACGTTACAATCTGACACGGTGATTTTGTTTTTATAGCTGCTCACGGTGTCAATAGAACACACAGTCTCCATCAAAAACAGAGGTTAGTACAAAGCATCACACCTTGTCATGCAAATGATGGATCGATTACTATCGTCTGTCAGGATTAACTTACGTGACAGCACCACAGGAACTTGGGGTCTTTCATGAGAGCGTGCTCTGTCAGCTTTTTGTGAAACAGTTCGTAAACATCGTGCTCCAGGCAGTCACGCAGCTAGAAAAACGAATCAGCACATTTTACTGTCAAAAGAGAGCATGTGGCGCATTCACCTACCTATTCCATCTGCAGCATAAATCTTTCCTGCATCGTCATGTTTCATGCATCATATATTAATGTTTACCTGTTTTTAGCCTGTTTTCAGTCATTTTTGCTTTGCTGTCATGAATTTTTCTTTATTAGGACGGTCCTGGATGTATCGACTGTATTAAAGCCTGCATGTTCTCTCTCAGCTCACCTGGATGTCCAGAGTGGAGAAGTAGCTGTCCAGTTGTTCGGGGTCGTTGATGTCGGGCTCGCCGCAGACAGGACACACCATGTCTCTGATGTGTTTGTCTCTCACGGCGACAGTGAAGTGCTGCCCGAAACAGTCGTGACACACGGAGCACTGACATGACGTCAGAGACTGCATCTGCGGGGCGGAGACGGCAAGAAGAAGGAGAAGAAGACTGGTGTTATGGCATGAACAGAGGTAACTGCTTCCTGTCTAAGCTACAGTCTGTCACCTTGCTGCGGGGGAAGATGCTGAAGCAGCAGGGGCACTCGTTGTTGAGGAGACGCCTGATGAAATCTTTGTCGTGCGACTCCTTCACGGCTTGCACCACGTCCTCCAGAGAGTAGGTGACGCCCGGCTCCTGGAGCAACGACAGGACGAGCTCACAGCGCCCCCAGCTGGGCAGGTCGTATAGCGCCAACAGACGTCTGCACATCCTCTAAAACAAACAAAGCACACCCAAACATAATTACCCTAATGTTTTTTTTTCCGTTTATAAAAACATGTCAGCACAGTACAGCCCGCAGGTGATTTACAGCCTGATGCCTAACCTGTTTATCCGGGTCCTTGTGATCGATTGGCGGCTCAGCCTGGTCGGTCCAGATGTGTTGATGGAAAGGTTCCAGGAGAGGGCGCTGAAGGAGAGACAAGGCCCCTTTCACCTCCCCTCCGCTCTGCCGCAGGGCCTCCTCACACTGAGCCACATCCCGGAAACCCAGAGATTGAAGCTCCTTCATCTGTCAATGGAAAAATCACATTTTAATGTGTGCTTCCTGCCTTTGTTATCACAATACTAATACATCAATAACTCAAGAGAAAGTAAAATTTTTTTCTCACCTTGGCCTGTCGGTCTCTCAGCAGCTGCCTCACGGCTCTGTCTGCGTCTCCTCCTGCTGACAGCCAGGCCAGCTTGGCCTCGGCTCGGGAAAGCTTCACGCCTTCTCCCGTGCCGTTCGGGCCGCTCTGCTCCGGCTCCGCTCCGTCTCTCTCCATGACGCGATGCAGCCCAGCGTTCCCCGTTGTGAAGCTGAGCTGGACGGAGGCGGCCATGGCGCAGATTTCATCCAGCAGGTGTGGCAGCTCTGAGTTCAGCCAGTCGCAGGGGTTAGCGTTGCTGCCGCCGCACATGCGTAGGGCGGCGTACACCTCCTCAGGGCTGACGCCGCGCTTCTCTGCTTCCTGGGGGATACAAAAACAAAGCATCACATCGGAGCTTCACCACAGTTTTATGGAGTGACTTTTTTTTTTGTCCTACTCTGATCTGGTGAATGAGCGTGAGTCCGTCTTCCTTCATGGTGTTCTGCCTCTTCAGGTCCAGGTTGGCTCTGGGTTTTGGTTGTGGCCTCACATTTGACTGAGGTTGATCTTTAGTGATGGATGGCGGCTGCTGGAGAGACTGAGGCAGAGACACTCCGGCAGAGTCTTTACATGACAGGTTGCACATCTCACACACTGTAGACGGCTTAGTGTTGACGAAGGTGCAGAACTGGCAGGTCCACTGTGAAGAGAAGAGAGGAGAGATGAAGGAAAGGCTCGCAAAGGAATTTCTTACCATCAACACGGAGACAAACCTTTCCTCCGAGGTTGGACTGAGAGCCGGGGCTGGACACCACGGGGGCAGCAGGCGGTCTGGTGGCCAAACGAGGGCGCTCACACACCACACAGAGGATGCTGCTGCCTTGATTCACAACCGTGCAGCTCTTACACTGCCACTCTGTGGGGATCAAACACATTCATTACAGCTTTGTTGGTGGGTGTGTGAGAGTTCAGATTTCCTCCACGTGTGCAGTCTTAGTCTCACCTGTGTTGGGTGACGAGGGGACTGACATGGGGCTGTCCTGAACGGTGGACGCAGCGGTGGCGAGTCGAGGACGTTCACATGTCGCGCAGAGTACAGCTCGCATCTCGTTCACTGTAGTGCAATGAGCGCATTCCCATGGTGACAGAGATGGACTGAAAAATCACAGCGGAGGATTTATATCAGAGGACAGAGGGTTTTTTTTTTTTTTTTTTGATTCATCTTCTCACCTGGACGTTTTGGCGGGTGTGACGGTTGTCCTGCTGTGTCCTTTGCGGTCGGGGTGTGAGTGGAAGAGGCGATCGCAGTTCAGACACAGCCTCTGGATGCAGGTGGAGCACTGAGCGTGGACAGCAGCGATGCCGCAGATGCTGCAGTTATCTGCAAAATGCACAGAGAACAACATTGCACACAGAACATTAAATGAATTTGGTCTTTATTTTAAAATACCTTGTTTAGACTTCTGAGGTTTGTCTCTCTTGTGATTGGATCTGGATGGATGGCGGTGCACGAGGTCATCGCATGCGTCACAGTATGACTGATTGTCACAGGATGGACATTGAACAGATGACTCGCCGCCACACAAACTACAGGCGCTCGCTGGAGGAGAGCCTGGAAACATAAAGACATAAAAGACTAAGGGAGAAGAATTGTGCCGTTGAAACTTCTGGCTACACAAAGATGAGTCAACGGAGGTTGTGACTCACCAAACCTAAATTAGACACAGATTCTGAATCGTGTGTCAACATGTTGAACAACTGCTAATAAAACTAGCAGATGCTGCATATGTTCTGGTCAGCATGTATGGGAGCAGCTCACCTGTTGACAGTGTTGGCAAGTTTTGTGTGCGTTGCACAGGCACTGGAACAGGTTTAGGTGTAGGAGGGGAGGGGAAGGCCTGTGGTTTGTCTTCCTGCTGCTCCTCTCCAGGCGGGGTGACCACAGTGTCAGTCACAACCTTCTGAAGAAACCAGCAGAACAGAAAATGAGCAAATTGTGGAAAACGCGTACTGCCATCTTGTGTATGAAGAGTGTAACTGTCTGGAGGAGCGATGTGCGTACACACCTGTGGGATGACGGATGGGATGACATCTTTTAGGTATTCAGGATGAGGATGTGTGCCCTGAATAAATACAAAGATTTAAGAAATGGAAGATGCATTCGCACAAAAACATCTACGTATTAGGAAGAGACGCAAACCTTCAGGACCATGTCCACTTCTGTGCGTAAAGTCATGACCTCTAATGTCACTGCGGCAACTTTTCCCGCATCTGGTTCACTGACTTCATCTGGAAAGCTGAGGCCGTCAATCTGCTGGTTGGTGTAACCGTAGAGAAAGAGGACTCTGCGGCCTCCCTGTGTTAATACATGCAAGTTTATTAGTATCAAAAAGTGAATACGCTGAACTTTACATTGATCTTTTACACACCTTAATGGCATCCACTGTGGTTCTGAAGACTGGGTTGTTGTGCTTCACACTCCTCCAGTATCTGGGCCTGGCAGGACAAATCAGGTTACATCCGTACTTCTCCAGAATACTCAAAGCCTTGACCAGTATGTTCAAAGAATCCAAGATCTGAAACAGAGGAAATGCTGCAAAATTAGAGGGAAAACAACAACTATACTACAGCATCATCAGCACTACAGGGTCCTAAGAGAGAAGACGTCACCTCCTGTTTGTTACGTCCCGCCGTGTTCTCCCTCAGCATGGCCTCCGCTGGGAAGTGAAGATATTTTTCGGACAGAGGCAGAGGGATGCCGGCTATCGTCTGGACTTCTGTTTTCACATCCTGAGCTGAGCCTGAGGAGGACAGCAGCGACTGGGCTCTCCTCCTGGCCTCATCCATCTGGACTGATGCAGGGCTGCTGTTCATCTCTGAAAACACAGAAGTACAAACACTTACATTAAACTCATTAAACGCAGTGGAGTACTCTGGATTGTGAGCGCACTCTAGTGGACTGGTCTATGTTATGACACAATTTATAAGTTAACGCAAGCATCTTTCACTAAATGTGTAACAACTGTAATGTGTAATAAATGTCTACTTATATCAGGAAACATTAATGTACAGAGTGATACACTTAAGCATTCTGTATAGTTTAGAATTTTATGGGTAATAAAAGACTGTGTGCAATATTATGCCTACATAAATCAGATATTAGAGGTACTGGGAGCATGTATTTTAAATGTAAAATGTACTGATAATAATATACGAGGGAAAAAGTCAATAACTTTATTTCATCACATGACATGCTGTTAACACGGGAAAGTCCAGGATTACTCAGTTGTAAACAGCTGAGTATCAAATCACACAGCTCTCTCAACCATGCTTGTTCAAAAGAAAAGAACAACCTAACAGCAGCTGTTAGGGATATTTGTCTCCTGTAAGTTACGATATCTAAGCTAGCAGACTCCAGCAATTCACGAAATCGAAACTTTAACACTGCTTTTAAAACAACTAGCTACATACCTGCTCTGTGAAGTGGACGTATACGCTGTCTGGCTTTCTTTTACCATTTAATTCTTCCTCCCACGTCCCGGAAGAAAGTATTTACGTTAACATTTATGAAAATGAACAAGTTTTACAACTGACAGCGGGTAAACTTTCACCTGCCCTCAGCTGGCACCGCCTGAAGCTAGCTGCAAACGCGGAAATATCATTTGAGGTTTAGAATCCTACTGCACTTCCGGTCCGGTTTTTCATTTTCAAAATAAAAGCGCTATGTTTACAGCTTAAAGTAAACAGAACTGCAAAACTTTTTGTCCTCAAACAAGAAGATATATAAACACGGAAATGCATGTGTGTTCATATTTGAAATATGAGTAGTATCTGTGAATATATCAAAACACTAGTTTTTGTTACAAATGTTGCCACATACAGCTATACTACTACTGTAAGTATTAAAAAAACTGGACTCCTGCCTCTTCATTTACTTCCTGACAGCCTCCATTAGTTGGTGCAGACCAGCACAAATCATTTTTCTGACAGATCTGCTGTAACCTCCAGGAGTTTGTAAATCCAAGTTTAACTTTCAATAAAATCATAACATAGATTTATGATAAAGTTGACATGGAGTTCAAATCTCATCTTTGGAGGCAAACAAGCATGTATGGAAGAATGTAAGTCCTGAATGAGGACCTGATGGTCAAATACTTTCTTTTACCATGGAAATGTGATTGTCCAACATAAAATCAAATAAGAAGACCATCATATAGGAGCTCAAAGCAGACTGTTTATTTGAGGATCTCTTTGTTGTTGGAACAGAGCAAAGACACTTGAACAGTTGCAGTGAACTCAGCATCTCTGAATGAATTGTGTGCACTCATCAGACTTTCAAAATAATTCAAATCAACTCAGATCTGATCAGAGAAAAATTATTTTTTAATAAAATAATTTTTCTCTGTGTGAGGCTTTGTGCCGCTTCAACTGTATTATTAACAAAATAAAGTTCATTTTAACAAATGATGAAGCTGCACACACACACACACACACACACACACACACACACACACACACACACACACACACACACACAGAGAGAGTAACCACAGAGCATTTGTGAAGGCTGCAGAGGGCGCTGCTGAGCTCGGACAATCAGCACTGAACATTAAAATGTGTTAATTGAACGGGGCATTTATGGTTCTAATCTAAATAA
>JAVQJX010078236.1:0-13570 GCA_036025115.1 Ambassis agassizii
TTCTATGACACGTCACCTTTGCGGGGCTTTCTCACACACACACACACACACACACACACACACACACACACACACACACACACACACACACACACACACACACAAGCTGCTGTTACACATGCAGAAAGGTATGCACATGACACAACACAAAGAAAAACACACAAAGCATTCAGACTGTTGTGTCAGATGAATCTTTTATGCAGAGTGAGTGAGTGTGTGTGTGTGTGTGTGTGTGTGGCCAGCTCCTGGTCTGACAGGAGGATTATGGGAAACAGATGACTTACGCTTCTAATTTGCAGCCTTCAAATTGCAAACAGAGTTTCAGGAGTCCAGGAGAGTTATAAATGCTTAAGAAAGAGAGGTGTGTATGTGTGTGGTGGGGGATTGCCACACACACACACACACACACACACACAGAGCTACATCACTATATGTTTCACTGTAATGTCTTCAGGAAGCAGCAGGAAGGATGAATAGTGAGGAGTACAAAGGTGAAGCGCTCCTCCGCTCGTGCAGGATATGATTTCATTTTTGAATCAAAGACAGCACAAAGTGAATTTATAGCTCCGCTCGGGCCTGAGTTACGGCTCTTTAAATTGTTTTTATTATGATTAACCCATACAAAATGTAGTGCAGCAGTGTGTGCCAGGAGGCCGCCGTTTGATCTGATTCATTTCTGCCTTTTTAAATGAAAGAAGTTAGCTTGAAATCTGAATAAATGAATGACAAAGCTGTGTGAAGGTAAACAGCTGAGCCAGCAGCACATAAACCAGCACCTGTTGGTGATTAACCTTTCCAGCTAAGGTAGGGACGGAGAGGCACGCGGCTCCTGTGGCGAGAAGGAATGCAGCGCCGAGTCATCGGAGACAAGAGCAGACATTCCTGACCAATGGAAGCTCAGGGAGAGGGGGGGACACAGGAGACAGCTGGGGAGGTTTCACCTGGCACCTGTTGAAGAACCGGAGGAGACGCGAGCGAGGCCGTTCGTCATGGCGTCATCTGGAGAGAATCATGGTTTCTGTTTCTCTTTATCGATAAAGTTTTACAGCTGTGTCAAAAATACGAGCTCTGCACACGTTAAAGAGGACATAAATCCTTTTAAAACTGATCTGCTAGCCGAGCTTAGCGTAGCAGATTAGCACATGTGACGATAGATTCTTCAGGATGTAGAAATTGATGATTTATTAGTGGATAAAATCAATTTGGAGTCCATGAATGTGGCTGGAAATGCAAACAAATCTGAGGGAAACTCTGTGAGGCGCCACGCTGCATCTTCTGTGAAGCCGTTAGCATCAGAGCTAATAAACAGCACAGAGAGGTGCATTCTGGGATGTGTAGGATCCTGCCAAGATCAGAGTCCCAGTCCTCTAACTAGGATGTTAAGACTGTAATCCAAACCAACTACAGGAAACAAGCTGAGGGATTATGGGTAGGAGGAGCGGCTCTGGGAAAACAGTCAGCCATTTTTTTTTTTTTTAAATTTGAGTTCCACCCCTGCTGCCAACATCTCAAACCTACACGGCTGTTTTATTCGCAGCTCGTGGTCTCCTTGTTAGCGGGCAGTGTGAAACTGAGCTCAAATCAAATTTTCCACTCCAGTTTGGACCAAAGAAAACAAACTGTAGGTGTGATTGTAGCTTTACTTAAGATAAGAGTGGGATAATCAAGGTTTTACACGGGCCATTTCCTTAATCATGTTACTGCTGTGTATTGCTTGTGTGCATCTAAATGTGGCCGCGTTGTAAACATGGGAAAATTCTTTTGTCTGGAAAGAGCTGAGATTTTAATCTAAACCAGTTTGGTGTGAAACAAGGCAGGAATGAGTGAGAGAGGAGAAACATCCAAACACAGACGTTACAAAGCAGCATAAAGCAGAACAAAGGTCAGCCTCGTCTGTCTTTGGAATTACAGATCCAACATGAATCTACAGCTCAGGCAGCGAAAGGTCCCGACTGTAAATACTGTCAAACGTGTGCGGGGACACACAGAGTTTATGATCGGTCAAAGCGTCATCCTCGGGCCGGGCCCGTTTCACTGACTCAGGAATGTCACCCTCACATTCACACATTCTTGTGAAGCAGCTGGAGCTTCAGTTTCACACAGTTTCATCTGATACATCATCAGCCTGAGACAGAAAAACATCAAATCCTCTGATGAGACTCATGAAGAGGAAGACCTACGCTCTGCGGCCGCCATCTTTAATTGTTCACCGAAACAGGAAGTGCTGGAAGCTATGAAAGCTAACGAGAGACTTGATGAAGACTTCTGGTACCACCTGACAGGTAGAAGGGATCAGGGTTGTAGCCATGGTAACATAGACCAGAAAGCAGAAGCTCTTTACTGCAGAAATAATAAAGTGTAGAAAAATCAGGAGGATCTTCTTCACGTGGGGCGCGGCGGTGCAGGCACGCATTCAGCTAACCACAAACAAATTCCTGCACAACACAACAACAGCAGCAGTCCACACTGTACTTGAAGCTGGGAGAGAATGACAGCAGGGAGGGGATGGGGGAGTTGAAGCATGGATTGCTGGCTTGCTATGGCAGTCCATTTAGCAGCCCATGCAAAGTGTTTACAATAAGTCTGTCTGTGGCTTCATTGTCTGCTAAATGAGGACAGCGAATCACCTGGCGAGGGGGAAAAAGGTCCCGAAGTGGGAACGGCTTTTGTTTGGAGGATGGCGAACCTTTCCCAGGGAAGAAAGGTAGTTTTTTTTTCTTTTTCTTTTTTGTTGTTAAACCCACAGTCATTAGTCGGCTACAGTGGGGGAGATGAAGAAGAGAGAGGAGGAAAGAAAGAAAGAAAAAAACGTGAGGCCCTTTGCGGGACCTGAACCTTTTCAAATGCGAGTGCGCCTTTTGTTTTTGCAACCCTGTCAAGAACGGTCACCTAATTAGACCTGATATCTCTGGCCAAAGAGAACCTGTTTGTTAATGGCTCTTTACGGAATTTTCTTAATGAGTTTAGATGGCCATTGTGTAGCAGGGAGCTCCTCTAAGACAAGAGCATTTTCTAGCACACACAGACACACAACACACACACAAAAAGAAGTGAAATGAGGGCGAAGATTGAGCAAAGGGAGAGGCGAGCTGACATGACTGTGGGCTAAACAGACTAAGGTGTAGTGAGAGCTGCGAGCGTTCTGGGTGGAATCAAGGCAGGGTCATTAAGGCGGAACAAAAGCGAGTGTGAGCGTAGCCGGGGGTGCCCAGGGGCCCCGGTTCCTGTCGGCCCTGCGCATGGTGTCAGGACATTTCCAGCACCTTGATCACATCTCGCTGCTGACACCGTTTTCTTCAGCAAACTCCAGCGGCTTCTTTTCAGGGAGGGGATCGCCTCCTTTTCTTTTTTATTATTATATTTTTAACACCCAACCTCACCCCCTCGTCCTCCTTTTTTTTTGTGCTTTTGTTCATGTCTCAAGGCTGCTGCCTTCCTTTCTTCTCAGCTCTATGGAGAGGGAACAAGCTTGTTAGCTGGCATGGATATTTTGACTGGAGATACACTTTGGCCACTTGCCTATGGAAACAGTGTCAAAGCACAACCTGGCTTAATTGTCACATCGGCAGTCCTGGGAGAGGTCTTTGGTGAGGTCCAGGCCTAATAAATATCAAAAGCTCCTCTCATCTCTCTCTGCTCTGTATCTACACACACACACTCCTTCTTTTTTTTTTTGCCAGTGAGGGAAAACTTGTAAATTAATCTTAGTGTCAAAACAAGACTTTCTCTTCTTGCCTCAGAATCTCTAGTTATTTTTCTGTTTTTGTCCCAGAAGTTTTCATCAAAGGGTAGCGCTGTCTGAGACCTAGTGTAAGACCATCCGTGCAATTTATAGATTTGATGTTTATAGAGGCTTGCAGTTCCTCAGTTGATTTAATGAGAGTCTAAAGCTTCAGCAAAATACACAGCAGAAAGAGAGAAAAAAACACATATATCAACAACAAACAGAAGCTGTTCAGGAGTCGAACATTTACAGCGGTTGGGAGAGTGGGAGGAGAATGGCATTCGGGGAACTCCAATTTGATGTAACTCGAGGTTTTCCAAATGGGTCAACACACTGCTGCGCGGCGAAACGGCGGCGTGAAGCATCGATTCTTGATTATACACAAGATGTGCAGTGTAACATTGGAGCTAACGCGCTGCACATCCAAAGAATGTTCCTGCGCCTATATTTAGCCAAAAAACATCTGATGTAAGTTTTTCATCGGCTTTGAAGTGCAGATTTAAAGTCAGGTTTGGACTTTTCATAACACAGCACACACAGCGTCCACAAACATAAACACGGCTGTAATGAGAACATCACTGAAGTGTCAGGAAGTGCACAAAAATCAGTCTGTTGTGAAGATATTTAGCATGTTAATGTTAGCATAACATCACCTGTATTGATGCTATCTGGCGTCATGTGCTTCTATATGTTTTTCCCTGCTGCCTCCGAGACAAATTCCTTTGCATTTATGGTGCATTAAGTGATTTCGGGGTCTGATTATAAAGGGACAATTCACCCATTTTTTTATTGCAAACACACTGCTGGAGGGTGGAAGCGTCTCAGACAGTCTCCACCAGCGCTGCAGAGTTTAGGCTTTTATCTCTCCCCGTCCATTTTAATAAGCACACTTTGTGACAGCTTAGGTTTCCCCGGCGTCTTAGGTGATGCACAACTGAGGCGGACACTTCCAATTAAAGAGGGTGGAGGGAGGTCTGGGGGGCGACACACAGGAAGGTGATGAGGGATAAAAACGCAGAGAGAGGAGGAGGAGGGAAAAAAGGTGGAGATCTGCATGGCCCTTTTTGTTTCTTTATAACCCCACTCTGGCTTCGTTAACCGAGTTAGGCCTGTTACATTAGCCGCTGGAATGCTTTATGTACTTGTACCAATTCAATTATTTGTTTCTGCGACTCAGGAAGTGAGGAGAGAGGCACTCACATAAATTCTAGCTGTTAATTTCCAAGTAATGCAGTGGCCGTGATCATTCAAGACAAGACAATTGATACCGCTGTCAGGAGCAGAGAAATCTCTCTGAACGATTTTTTTTTGGTTGTTTTTCCTCTTGGCTTGCAGAGCATCACGGTGACACATGGTTCACATGAACGTCCCGGAAGCCCTTTGATTAATGTAATACAATAAGAGAAATGGGAGGCTAAAATGCCCGTGCACGTCTTGTTTCTGAATATTTGACTCAACAAATGAAACTCCCCGTGTCTGCCTCCTCTGTCGAGGACCTCTCAATCGTTTTCTTTGTCATCAATCAATAGACATGACAGTGACAAACACTCTGAGGTCCCCGTCTTCCTATTTTTTTTTTGCCGCTTTATTGCTTTATGGCTCCTCATTGTCAGGCTTGCCGACACATGTATTTCCATGTCATCTTTTGGAGGTGTCAAAAAGATGACAGAGGGAAACGCAGGGAGGAGGAGGAGGGAGGAAGCCATGCCAGTTCATTTATGTCAGTTTTAAATGGAGACGGTGATCATGAATTCACACACACACACACACACACACACACACACACACAGAGCCAGTCAGCTGTGCAGCGTTAAGATTTAGATACCTGCACATATTTATATAAAGTTTGACAGTGAAGCCCACCTCACTGAGATGCTTTAAAATGTGTGACTCCAACCACAGCAGTGGTCTTTGTCCTCTCCACCTCTCCCCAGCAGACCTGAGGGGCAGCAGCACATGCAGTTGATCTTGTGACAATGATGTGAAGCACATTTTACATGTTAAAAAAAATCTCTTTCATCTTATTCATGGTCAGCGTAGCACCTCCGGGCTAGATACAGTATGGCACCTCAAATTAGAGCGTTGACGCTGCCGCATTGAAAAGAGCTGTTCATGTCTGCAGCCGCTGATTGGACTGCCCTTGATCAAAGTGATAATGGAGAGAAGCGCTTAAATCAAGTGTTCCCCTTTAATGCTGCAAAATGGACAGCTTAGATCTGCCCGAGAAGAAAGAAGGGCTGAAAGGAGGTGATGCAACGCGGCTAATGAGCGACCGCCTCCTCTTCTGTAATGATTACCTGCTGGAGACAAAGTCCGAGCCAGGTAACAACAACACCTGTTAATGAAGTAAAGATGTTAATAATTGTAGAGAGCGCAGCGTGTCTGAAATCATCAGATTTATGCTGCATAATCCCAGATTATCTGCACGGCGCATTATATATTTGTTGAAAGCATCAATTAAATGTAAAAAAAAAAGACATCCTGATACACTCCTTCACCGTCCCTGACACCTTCGCTTAATCCACTTACAATATTTGAGCTGCTACGCAAACAAATTGATATCATCAATTGTGATGTTGGCAAATACCACAGCCAATCTGCTCATGAATGTTTATCTCCTCTAACACTCACCCACCTGCTAAGAGGTGCCACGCTTTAATGAAATTGTTTGGACTAGCGGCGCCCGTTGCTAAGGAACTGTGTTCCTCCTGGTTTTTTGCCTGCAGATTTCTGTCATCAAATAATGATTAGGGATGAGCGCACCTCAAGGTGCTCGAGCCAGTGAAGGGTGTATTCAGAGCGAGATTGGCAAACAGCTTCGGGGTGAGAAGAGACACTAAAAAATGAGCTTTTTGTGCGTGAAGTCTTTTTCGTGGCCCTTTGAAAAGGAAGCTGCAGCGATGGCTTCACAACTTAATGCGATTGGAGACGCGTCCATGTTTACATTTTAAAAAGGTGGGATTACACGGCTCCTCTGTACCTGTTTCCACAACAGCGATTGTCACAGTCAACTTTGGATGGAGCTGCTTTCATCCCTGTTTGATGTCTGATTTTCCTTTCATACGCTCACACATAGGTGACATGAAAAGAGTCTAAGATCAGGTGCTTCATGAATATGTTTACACGTACTTTTCCCCTCTGGCTGGAGGGTTGATGTTTGACTTGATTCGTGCTACTTCACGCTGACAGCACAGGCACTTACTGCCGTCTTTAACCTTCATGTTCACACATTCATGGATGGGTTAAATTTCATGGCGTCTGTGATGCAGCACACACAAACACACACACAGCACCCCCGTGCACTCCCTCTCTCTCTGGTGACTGTAGGTGAGCATCTGGACAATGGTGGAGGCTCTCCACAGGCCCTCTGTGTGCCATTCAATCAGGCTGAGGCAGGAGGGCCTCTGCATTGTATAGATCCAGAGGGCTGATCCATAGGGGTGCTCAGCCTCTGCAGCTCCACTCCCTCCTTTAAGGTAGTGCTATTGCTCCATTCACCACATGTTTAGATCAATTGTATCCCCGTTAATGGAAAATAATTGAAGTTTTCCTGAACCTGCTGCTCCGACAAAGAGACGACCTGTGAAGGATGTCTTTAATTCAGAACTCTGCGCTAACAGGGGCCTAAATTGACGTCTCTGTTCTCTGATGAGTAAAGACGTTTTTTTTTTTTTTTCTGCAGTGAGGCTAGGAGGCATCCTCGTGATAATTACTAATGCTGCGGAACAGAGGGAGAAAGAAAGCTTTCTATAGAAGCCCTCTATAGAGAGAGAGAGAAACGTGGCAGTGAAATGCAGACACATCAAGAGTCACGCCAAAATGGTTCCCTTTCCATGCATTAATGACCATATCAATTGAATAGCGTCTAAAGTGCTTTGAAAGGAGGTCTATGTGAGACACACACACATACATGGAGTCAGCACATCTTGTGATCTCCATCTCTAATGTAAACTTGGTGAGTGTGGAGGGAGGGTAAAGATGTTAACTGTGAAGAATAAATGTCATCATTGGCCTCTCCTTCAAGATGCTTTCCTCAGATAAAAATTCTATGGTCCGACTTGGCAACTCGAATCAATCGGCGCAATTAGGGCCTGCGGGCCATTACACTGCGCACACATCTCCCCATTCGTTCCACTGAATGCTCCCTCCTTGTCATTGTGCACACCGAGGCGTCTCTCAATAGACACAGAGGAGTGGAGGCTTTCTTTGTGATGATGCTAAATGTGGCTGAAGGTAAATGAGGTTCTACCACACTGCAGGTCAACACACTGTGTGTGTGTGTGGTTACATGATGTGCTCACAGAGCTTCAATCTTTTAAAGGGCCCTTCTGAGCTGCCTCCTTGGCACGCTCCTGACTTGAGACACCCTCACCTAAATCATTGGACGGCCTGTCCCCGATTAGCAGTAATTGTGAGCTTTGTGAGTGAGCCAGTGGATCAGCACCAGCACCAGCTTTCTATTTTCAATCTATTTAAGTCTTATTCAGCCGGGAAGGTCAATTACACGAGCAGAAATTCTGATTAGCAGCGATGGTCTGGCAGCTCATCTGAACCGGCGGGTTGATGTAAGCGGCACCATGTTGAGATTGCCTGGTGTTACCTCATCCGCCGCGCACCGTGCCTACGTTTGGATGAGGGGTAGGTACAGAGGATGCATGGAGGAGACCTCTGGGAATGATGAAACAGGCCTCTCACGTGGTGGAGAGGAGAGCCGAGCCCAGTGTAAACCAAACGCTTCTTCCCTTATTTTTCCTGCTCTGTAGCAAAATGAAGCACAGAGGCCTGACCTCCATCACCTCCATCACCTCCATCACTTCGGGGATGCAGCTGAGGTATTGATGGAAAAAAAGTGAGCTTATATTATTCATCTGTGTCAATTATGTCATATGTGTAATTATAGCAGCATGTGAGCGGAGGACAGGACAGACTGCGTGTACAGTGTGTGGCATACAGGTGAGGCCTCGCCGACGGGCAGGTGAAGGGTCACGCGGCCCGGCTCTGTCAAAAGGCTAATAATTAATGATCAAATGTTGGCGGCGGTGGCGGCGCTGCCGGGCTCCACTGATGCCATTAATTCAGCTCAGTGGACTCGGGACCTGCTGCAGCTGTCACCGTGCTCGCTTAATTATCCCCTCACCCCCCTCTCCCATCTTCCTCACCCCTTCAGCCCGCGGGCCGCCGTGGTGAGGCTGATGCCTCCACCCCCTCCACCCTTCTTTCCGTCCTTTCCTGCGGTCCGCATCGGCGCTCAGGGCGCAAAACAACGAGGTTAAAGTGGGTGAGCGAGTTTCTGTGTCTCCATGTTACTCACAGCAGGGAGACATGATATGTGAGCAAAGTGCTGCGCAGAGCGAGCCACCCGCACTTCAAAATACTCCTCAGACCGAGGGGATATGCTGTTTGGAAGTGAAGGAGACAGTGGATGTGTAGAGCAGCTCACCTGCCCCTGGGCTAACACACACTTCCATGTAATATTTACCAGTGTCAGATATCCTAACCTGTCTACTCTGAGAGGGAAGTTAAGTTTACCTGCTTGTCTCAGCACAGGAGACATTTGAGGAGCTCTCACACTAACCAATAACCTTTAATATTTCATCTGGCCTGTGTGATATGTTTAGAGAGCTCTCTGCAGTGAGATGCAGAGGAGAGGAGGAGGAGGAGGAGGAGGTGTGGGGAATGTATCCACTCTCACTTTGCTGAAGGATTATTTCCGTACCTGTTCAAACATGCTGGGCTGAATTATTTATCCCGCTGAGCCCCTGCACTGTGTGCACTTGTACAAAAACATCTCACCCATGCTTTTACCTCGCCGCGGTGAAAATGTACCTTAGGACAAAAAAAAAAAAAAAAGGAGGGGGACGCACGAGAACAGGGATTTCTGCAGGAAAACAACGCTGCCGGCAGCAAAACAAATGCAACACTAACCTGGACCGAGGGTCTGAATTATACAAGAGGACCAGGAGGAGGGACACGTGTTGCACAGGTGAATCCAGGATTCTGCTTTATGAGAGTCCAAAACGCAGCATCACATGTCCACCAAAAATCCTCCTAATCTCTGATTAAATTAAAACATCCATCATCAGAGCCGACCTCTGACCTCACCCAAACAGTGGCAGCATTTCCCCTCACACAAAGCGTCTCCTGCTCTCCTTCAGTGGAGCAGTGGAAGCGCTCTAATTACAAAATGAGAAGTGATTCTTTAATGACTATGGTGTAGGCCTCTTCAATTTAGTATAATCACACGAGAGAGTGTCTGGAGATGAAAGATTATCAAAGGAGAGCTGTGTGCGATCGCTCAAAAAATTAATATTATCAAATAGCCCCGATCTTCACTTATCAAGAACAGTGCATGATAATTAAGCCCAAAAAGCACAAGTTTTTATTCTCTAATTGAAACATTTTCTTCTGCAAGGATTAGCAGCTTAAGGTTTTGAACGCTCGCTCAGGTTGTTGTTGCTGCCGTGGTAACGCACCACCTTTATTTTCTGATGGAGCAGCTCTAATTCTCATGAAAACCCAGACTCCTTATTATTTGTTGCCAAAGGACGGAAAGGAAGACTGAATTGAGTCAGAGAAGGAATAACATTAAATTCTTATGAGCTTTGCCTGGTAATGACAGAAAAAGTCCCCGGAATTACACACAAATGTTGATAGAGATCAATCCGATCAAAGCTGCGCAGCACATGAAATGAAGAACGTTTCCTCCTCTCCAACTGCACAAAGCAGCGAGGAGGCTTCTTCTTCTTCTTCTTCCCCTCTCTCCCCTCCATGCACCGGGGGCGGCTTTCTGCATCAGAAGAATTCCCGACAAATTAATGCACTACCTCTTGGGCTAATTAAATTAGAGGGGATCAAAACTACAGAGCGGCTTTTGTGGTGGACACAATGTTGTGCTTCATGCGCTCTTTGCTCTGGGGGGAATTTCTGCCATTTAGCCTTCTCTGTGCCTGCAGCTCCATGCTGGACTCGCTCTAACACAGTCAAGTTTCTCTAATTTGCTTGAATGAGAAAGAATTATTAACTGATAATAAGAAGCCAAGTGAGAGAGGAGAGAGCGTCAGAGGGCTGCAGGCAGGGATGAGCGGGGGAAAGGGGTGAACGCCGCGGCACCTGAAGCTCATGCGAGTCTTTTTTCTTTTTTTTTTTATTAATTCCTCCCTAAAACGAGGCATTCAGGAGTAAAATTGCTGTGCAAATGACAAGAACGATTATGGTTGTAATTCCTCTTCTCTGGGAAATGTGTGCAGCTTTGTCGCAGCTCTTAACTGGATCAGGCTGCTAACAAGCTACCGCTAACCACGTAGCATTAAGCATGACCTCCGCAATGCATGATGGTTCACTTCTAAAGGTCGCAGAGGACACACAATACACAACAAACTCATATTATACGTGAGACCACATTTCCCATAATCCACCGCTTCCTGCAGAGATCCCAGTGATAAACAAATGATTTAAAACGCAGCTTTTTGTGCGTCCATGCTTTGTTCAGATAGTCACACATTAACACCGACTTCCAGCAGAATTAATCAATTGAAAGCCGAGAGGAAAAAAAAAGATTTGAATCAGCAACACAAGTCTTAAGTGTGTTTTGCACGCCTTCAGGAAATCGCTCAGAAGTAGGAGGAAGTAACACACACACACACTCATCAGTCCAGCTTCCTACCTTTACATAACAACCACACCTTTTACTACACAAACACTGAAGTGATGCTTCACAAAGACAGACAATGAGAGTGAAGAAAACACAACGTTATTACAGACGAACCAGCAGCTGTCGAAATTGCAACTTGCTCTCTAATCCAGAGAGAATTAGGGCCCTTCCTGTGTACAAGGCCCTCTCCCGGTCAGGGCCCCTGTCCTGTTTAGATTTGTGAGCTTGATAAACCTCGACGGCCAACAGGTCTGTTATGAGTGGGAAACGGCAAAGCAAGGGAGGAGGAGGGGGGGCGCGCATTTTCTCATAGCCAAAGTCAACCAGGGGATAATACCTCAATCCTAATGGGGCTCAGCGCGGGCATTATCTGGACTCAAATGTTTTTTCCCCCCACTTCCTCTTTGTTCGTGTGGAAGTTGAGTTTATCCAGACCTCGCTCCGCACCAGCCCGACCTTTCTGCTTTCAGGTAGGACGGTCATATCCGCGCTCTGTTCCCATGATAGCAGCAGAGGGGACAGGCGGCGAGGTGTGCTGATTACAGCCTCAACACGAGGCGACAGCTGAGATTAAGTAATGATTCTTGTTGAGAAGAATTAAGGGCGGTGGCACACACACCTCAAGAGCCAGGCTGCCATTTTGAAGTGATTACAAGGTCATTATACAGCGGAGAAGCTAATGACGCACGTCTCAACGCGTCTATCACCAAAAAGAGAAATCATACTGAGCAACACTCGTCTTACTAATGCCGCCATCCGTGATGTGGTGATGGAGATGGAGGTGAAGGAGGGGGGGGGGGCGTCTCTTCTTAATGTAATCATTTTCACATCAAGAAAAACGTGCCAAAATATTTTCCCGCGAAAGCTGCTCGTATTTGTCAAATTCTCCACAGCCTAATCTCGCAATATTGCACGATGAATATTCGGATAAAAAATGGAGGTGACGGAGGGTGATGGTGTTTTTTTTTAATAAGGACAGTTCATCTTGTGTTGACAAAAACTAAAATGAGGACAGTCGTCAGGCTCCTTCACAGGTGATGGAGGACGGCGTTAGGTGAACAGATGGTGATGAGCTGTTTAGTTTCTCATTCCAGATTATTTGCCTCTACGCCATAAGTTTTTTTCTGAAACACAAAGGAGGTGGAGGAGAGGGGGGGATGGAGGGGGGGGGGACCTGAGCTGGGTCAACAGTGAGGGATTGTGGGATAGAGATGGCTCAGCTGGAGGAGATCACCTAGGTTTGAGAAGCAAAGCAGGATGGGAGATTTGTTTTGGCAGGAGAGGAAGAGTCCTGACGCCAGATAGAAAAGAAGAAGAAATCAGAGCTCCACTTTGAGCTCCACACAAAACATGGTGGGAGGAGCTAACATGCTAACAAGCTAGTCTTTTATAGACACATAAACAGCTGTTTGTAGGACTTCCTGTTTATCATGTTGTCTAGCAACATGGAGGAAAATCAGGAAGGAAATACTATGGATAGCTACGTTAGCTTAGCACAGTGTAAACCCTGACGCATCAGGCCCCCCCCCCTTCAGACAAACATTGCATGTGTGTTTGTGACGGTGACGCCGGCTCCTTTTTCTCGCTCTTATCGTCCATTTTTTTTCCCTCCGAGCCACTTCAGAGGAAGTTGGAAAAGCTTCTCCCTCACTAGGTAAACAATCAGCCCTGAGAACAGACTCTTTCTCTGCTCCGTCTCCAACAATCACACCAACTCCAACCACAGAGGACTATCCCCCCCCACCCCCCCTCTGTTCGCCTCTACAACACCCCCACCCAGAGAAAGAAAGAAAAAACGGGGCAGCTTTCAGCACACACTACCACCCTATCTCTCTGTATACAGGACCCTGTCGGCCCGTTTCCTCTGTCAAACACCCACAGCCTCCCCTCCTTTTTTCCCTTTTTGTTTGCTTTACTGTAATCATTTTGCTGGCCCAGAAACGTGTGGGTGTGCTGGCAGCGGTACAAAAACGAGAGGCAGAGAGAAAGAGAAGTTACATGGGAACTGAGTTAAGGTTGAATATTTATTAGAAGAAGCCATCTGGCGTCGCAATGTCTGTACAAAGAGGGCTTGCTCTCTTCTTGTAATAGTCCTCCTCCTTCCCTGACTTTATCTCTCTCTCTCATTCTCTCTCCAGTGGGGGGGGGGGGGGGGGGGGGGGGGGGGGGGGGCGGGGGGGGGGGGGGGGGGGGGG
>JAVQJX010078262.1:0-10202 GCA_036025115.1 Ambassis agassizii
ACACACACACACACACACACACACACACACACACACACACACACACACACACACACACACACACACACACACACACACACTCCTGGCCATACACACACCAGCTACACAGGTAAACCAACAAAAACAAGAATGTAGCATCATGTTAATAAACAAGTAGAAGATGAACTGGAATCAGAATTTGGGACAATAATGACAATAATATTGCTGCTGCTGGCAGCGGCTGCTTTTTCCCTTATGTAGGTTACACCTTTTTTCTTTTTTTTTACTCAAAGATTCTTTGTTGGAGGGAGGAGGAAGAGGAGGAGGTGTGTGGCAGGAGGGCTTGAGGGAGAGGTCGCTGGTGGGGATGGTGTGGGTGTACTGGTTATGATGGAGGTCAGGACTCTCAGAACTGTTGGGCCAGCAGCTCGCAGAGACGCCTGGACACAGAGTCTTTGCTGCAGCGCAGAGTCAAACGGTACATCTGTATGGACACAAACGCAGTTAGCATTGAATAAAAAAACATGTACAACCAATTCTAACAGCCTTAATGAGGTTTTATTTTAACATTGTTTCTACTTTACTTAACGTCATCAAAAAGGAAATTTGAAAGACTTCCAGTATTTTCCAGTGAGTGTGTGTACCTGTACCTGTGCCTGTGCGTTTGGCTCCAGTCTTAACAGACAGCCGACTTGCTGGCCTTTGGTCTGGATCACTCCAGCACACACGTAGTTCTCTGGGTTTGGATCAACGTTGTCCAGCAGGGCCATTCCTAGTCCCAACAGCTACAGACAAACACATCAAGGCACACACGGTTCAGTGTTATGTAATGCATCATTAGAGGTAATGTCTTTGTCATGGACACAGATGTGTCTAATTAAAGATCAAAGAAAGGAATGATCTGTACCTTAGCCTTGAGTACTTCAGTGTCCATGCCGTGGTTGGCCTTGAATATCTTTTGTGCTTCTTGCTGAGGCCTGAAGACAGAGAGAAACACACACACACACTTTAAAAGAACATAATTATTTTTACTAATTATTTTTTATTTAGTTGTACCAAACAATAATGTAAGCCATCTCTCCTCCCTGCGGTATTTAAAACTGTTCTGCTGACCAAACAAAGCAAAATGTGTTCTTAGTTGGGTGATGTGACCACTTATCACTGATATAATAATATAATATAAACAGTAATAAGATACTGAGATTATAGTTCAAAATAAAAGTGATCCACTAGTCGCCAGTAGATTGCTTTTAATGTGAAGCAGCAACAAAAAGTTCTGTTTGGACCAGCAGCAGTCACTGGGTGTTATCAGTAAAAATATGGCAATGTGTGACAACTATGAAAACAAAACCAAATATTCACATAGGAACTCAGTGTCTGGGATCTGTATAGTCTCTGGCACAAAAACTTACTGGCTAAGCTGTTTCCAGCGCTGGAAGAAGTCATGTGAGGCCATCTCAGTTGGCTGGAAGAACTTGTTGATGGTGACAGGCAACTTGAGGGTCAAGTTCTGCAGAGCTCCTCCATATCTGCTCATAACATAATAAGTGTCACCAATACCCAATGTTTTTCAGCAGACAAGTTAGGGACCACAGAAAAACATTAAAGAGGCTAATCTGTAAACATCATTTAAGAGCAAGGTTTGGCTTGGTTGTTGAATCTTACCTGAACTTTATGTTGAGCTGTGGGGCATCAGAAAAGTCAGTCAGGCACTCGATGTTGAGGACCTGTTGGATCTGGGCTCCACCCTCGACCAGTGGTTCCACTGGTTTGGACTGAACATTGAGCTGTGGTCAGTAGTTAAGGACCATCAAAAAAGTCCCAAGACTTCCAAAAATGTTCTACTGTCACTGTAACCCTACATTACATGTGAGTAAGCCAACATTATGATTATATGGAAGTTTATTCCTTGCACCCAATCAGTTGGGTTTGTGCAAATAATGAAGCATGGTTATTTTCTTAACGGCACAGAAAGGATATGAGACTGCAGCTCTCCAGGACAGCTGACTGTGGTGGTGAAGCTGGCAAACGGCACTGACGTCTTGTTACCGTAGAATAAGTACATTCTCCCTGAAAGAGAAACACATGCACACTCATAAATGTAAGAAAACAGATATAGAAGAACAGGAGGCTGGGGCGGACCTTCATACTGACAACTTTCATATATGGACCACTCACCCAGATTCTGACGATATTCTGACTTGATGCCGATCTGTAGCAGCTGATTCTCAAACAGAACGCCGTTGTTCTTACACACAAACCTGCAGGATCAAGACATTTAAATGATTAGTTGCCATTAAAATGTAAAAAAATGAAATAAATGCTTCAACTTATCCACTTATATAATTATGCTTTGGCTCTGATCTGTTGAGCATGAATCAGAAGAGTAATAGATAACATGCTGGCATTCATATCACCACATAAGCATTCACATATCTTATCCAGTTTATTTTGAATCATACACCCACAAACCTGCATTGAATTAATAATCACAAAAAGTCATCAGTGCAACAGAATTTATCAGGATATATGAATCACTTGAGTAGATATAGGAATATTTATGTACACAGTCCATCTGGGAAAGAAGTGAAGTGCAATGTGTAAAATAAATTAATAAATCAGTGCATAAATCTTGGTATGCAAAGCTGCAGCTAAGGAAACATGAAAATAGTGACACACATAGAAACACCTTACTTGTTAAGAAGATCGTCTGCCTCAGACAGAGGAGGAGCAGGATCCTCAGAGGGAGGAGCAGAGCTGAGAGACCACAGGACAGGGAATGAATGAAGAGACGGCCCGCAGGACAGAGGAGGGATGAAGATGAGAGACAGGAAAACAGGACAAAGAAGGAGTGAATGGATAGAGTAGGAATGGAAAGTGGGGATAACCATCCATTCAACATGGAATACAGCAACAGTGTAATGGAGATAGGTTAAGAGAAACATGAGAGGAAAAAAAGAAGGGATAAAAGAATAAAATGCAGATGCGGTTAGTAAAAGCAGTTTGTACAAAAATGATATAATAACACAATGCAAGATATGTGTCTCTTTGTTAAAGTCTCTTAGTTGTGCAACAAATATTCATGCAGTCAATGTGAATTTTTTGATAAGTAAACCAGCAAGCTAAGAAATACCAAATACTTGCAAACAACAGTTTCAAAGCACATATTACACATAAAGCTTGATGCTATGTATTGCCATAATGTTGTGCATAATCTAAGTGAGTGTACCCCATTTTATGGAAACTATTGAACAGTATTAAGAGTAGTCATTCATTTGTATGTGTAATGATAAATATGAATGCTCAAATCAATAGGATTTTAACCTGCAGTTTGTTATCTGTGCTACACTATTTCATGTATATTACTAATCAAAGATGACATGTTCAAGAAAAACAATGTGTAGGTGCCATGCTTTCTAAATCTTTTTTTCTAGCTAATTCTAAATCTGTAGTTTACTACTGGGGCCCTTACTCCGAGTCACCAGAACCCTCCACCAAAAGGGAATCAGAGGTCTCGGTGGGCTGTTCCAGATCTCTGTCAATGTCCAATCATGGTAGAGGACAGGAGACAGACGCACATTCAAATCAAAAACACACACATACGCACACGCACGCACACACAGAGGGAAAAGGAGAAAAGGGAAGGAGAGAAAAAGACGAAAGACAGTCACATACACAGCAAGTTAAAAAGAATAGACAAGTGTTGCAGCCCTGCCAACCGTGGAGTCTGGAAAAGGCTGTCAGGAGTGGCAAAATGGAGTTAACAAGAGGCACACTTCCTCTAATGGCCACTTGAGGCAGACTCCATTGTAAAATTTCTAGCTACGCATGTACGGTCTGGTACACCTATATGAATTTCCTCGCTCATAAGAACATACATTATGAGCACACATTTATTCAATATTAGGCACATGACCACAATGAGTGAAAGATCTTTACAGATTGCTAGCTGTCCGTCTATGGACATCTGACATTGTTAGATGGTGACGGCCGGAGCCTCCACACTATGGTTCAAATGTGATATTCAGGTAACCTGTGCTGAGATTTGTACCTCTATATACAGTCTTAGTTTCTGAGATATGACATTTCAAACAAGAACTAGTACACCTTGACCTCAGCAGCAAAGAGAAAAAGGCAGGGCGTTGGCCAGATTCATCTATTGTTCAAGATTGTTCAAACAGTGACTGTGCCTCCAGGTTGACAGGTCCATATCAGACAAAGATAGAGCAAAGAAAGACAGAGCGAACAGAGCAACAACAAACACAGACACATTATAGCCAGTTGTATAGTAGTAGTAGTAGTAGTCTAAAAGCACAGACACACCGCAAACTGCACAATTATTTACGACACTTCACAAAAGCACAAGACTGATCTAAGGTGTTTCCAGCATGAAGGTTGAAGACCCACATTCTGGCCTGTCCAGTATGAGAGCCCCAGACTAAACAGTCAGTTATAGTAAGTTAAAAGTCATGCAAAAATGCTCTGAGGGGATTAGGGGATTTCCCTAGCAAGATTTCTGCTTGGCATTTACAGAATGAGGCTTTTATAGAAAAGTATGGCCATAACAAAGAAGTGCAAACATGCAGCAGTGTGTGGCACATATGCATTAACAACCAACGGAAACATAGCCTCTTGCATGTAAAGGCAGCAGTACAGAAGTCTCAACACCAATCCAAGCACTGGAGTACATCTGAATTGTACAAATACTAACCTATCTAAAGCTCAAGCTACAATCCTTTTCATTTAAGTACTATTTAATTACTTTTTTCATGTTATTGGAGCAGAGTATGTTTCAGTTTCAGGGGTGATGATCTTAGTTCGCAGTGTTACATATAAAAGCATCAATACGACTCTTTCAATTTGGTGGTCTATTTGGTGTTTTAATATTTGCCGTTTTCCAACAGCAATATCAGAGACATGGATTGCAGCCACTCAATGCTGGATTCAGGCTCTTACTGGACTACTTCTTCTCAACAAGAGATGACGTTTCACCTTAGGAAGCCGTCGTCATTCACGGCAGCAGATGGTGCTGCAGGCCCTGCCTCAGAGAACACATCCACCAGTAGGCTGCCAGTGCTGGCTGGAGCGGCACCAATTGGAGCAGCTGAACGAATCCCAAGCAGGTCTGCTGATGGTGATGGTGTGGACTAAAAAACAAATGAAACTTAGTCTTTGTTATGAATTTAATTGTGAGGTACCACAGAGAGTACGCTTACAGCGTTGGAGGCAGCCATGGCTGACGTGTCTGGCCCCCGGTCGCCACCTCCATTCAACTCTCCACCCTCCCGTTTGTTGTCTTCCAGATCTGTCACAGAAACAGCCCCAGGCCCCTTCTTCTTCTTCAGCTTAGCCAGGATGGATGACTCCCTCTCTGGGAAGGGTGGCATCTCCTCCAAGACGGTGGCCTGAATGAATACAGAGGATAATGATGAGAGTTTTCCAACATGAAACTAATTATGTTCTCCAGCGTATTCCTGAGTCATCCAAACTAACCAGGACATCAGTGCTGGCAATGGAAGAAAGCTTCAGGTACTCCACAGCACGCTGCTGCAGCTCCACATCTGAGTTCCGGATCTGGCTGTCACAGCGCAGCACCTCCTGGATTGTGGCCTTGGTCTCTGGGAAGAGGTTGATAAACTTGATGTAGGCCGACAGCAGCAGGGCACGAGTCGGCACAGAGCACAGGTGGAACTTGGAGTGGAGAAGGTTGAACTGGACCAGCGGGCTGTATATATCAGGACAGAAATGTTATTATGTATATTTTCAAATCGAAACTGTTTGCACTGTATGGGTAAACATGAACAAACCTGGAGCGTGGGTCTCCAGCAATCAGATTACCAAACTCTCCCAGAATGTAACCTCCAACTTTGACCATGTTCTCATGGCAGGCAGGAGCTTGCAAGGCCTGGAAGACATAAGGATTACACTTATTACTTTGAAAACCATCTCATCAACTCTGATCTATCTGTGTGCATCTTAGTTCATCATGTTAATTTAACACTGCACTTGGAAACAGTATTTCACATAGCAGTACCTCAAAGACTGTCTTGGCAGCATAGCCTTGCACATCGTCTCGGTTGATGACGATCTGAATGACACGATACCACACCTCTTCGCTAACATAGTCACCAGCGATGCGGATGAGGTTGAGAATGGTGTCGACATACCAGGAGTAATCTACAGCATACTTCTCAGCAAGTATGGCCACTTTCAGCACCTGAGGGAGCAGAGCACAGTTCAATCTCTCGGTACAGAGCTAAAGTGCTAAATGTCATTTTTGAATTTGTCAGTATTAATACTTTTTCCATAGACACAGCCTGTTACACTTACCATCTCCTCTCTGATAGAATAGTCTGCCGTTTCAAGGTAGCTGAGCATCTCAGCTACAATCTGCTTTGCATTGCTGCGATCACACATGGCATACAGCAAATCTGCTGCCCGCTGTCGTACACTCACATCTCTCTCAGTCTGCAAGAACAACAGAGACAGATGAAGACACCTGCCTACAGACACAATAAATTAACTAATAGGAATAGTTAGGGTGTCTGTCATGAGCATGGAGCCACCTTGAGGGCATTGATGACAGTCTCAATGTGTGTCTTGACAGCTTCGTGGGAAAACTCAGAACTGGCCAGAGTGCACATGCTCTCCAGCGCCAGGTAGCGCAGGTTAGTCTCTCTGTGCTGCAGGAATTGACCCAGCTGGTTACAGGCTCGTACAAGAAGGTTTGGCTCACTGTGGAAGAGACACCAAAAACTCACTTCACTGTTAGCCAGGAAAAAAAGGCATCAGATGTTGCTAGGAATTCTCACCTGTCATAGTGGATGATGAGTGAGATAGCCTCAAACAAGATAGCATTCTTGGCATTGGAGTGCTGCACTTTCTTGGACTTGGGCGGCTCCTGGGCCTTGTTAAGAATGGTCTCCAGACACTCTACCAAGCGGCCCTTGACAGCACCGTCTTCTGGTGGAGGGTAACACTGCAGCAGGCGCAGCAGCTTGCAGGACAGCCACGGTGCCGGCACAAAGTAGTAGGTGTAGTCTTGCAGGTCAGTGGATGCAGACGACACAATCTGGAGAACAAACAGGAAAAATATGGTCAGGCAAAATCATGCAAGACACTGCTAAATGGTCTAATTGCAGCTTACAGCCCTCCCATTCTTTTCCAGGACGTTTCCAGTGATGTAAGACAGACTGGGATACACCCTAGACTAACAAATTCCACTTGTTCATATACTGTCTACATCTGGGAAGTGTGAACTTATTCTCCACTGAATACGAAGAAATGAGAAGTATCTACGGAAATATTTCCACACACACTCACCCTGCTGAGTCGGGAAACAGCCAGGGAAACACAAGTCTTGAACTCATCTGGATTCTTCTGGCTCAGGCAGGTTATGAGAGAGATGGCAGCTGTCACCACACCCTGAACAAAGGAACAATAACAGATTAGCTAATCAGTGTCATCAATACAGCACAACAAAATATTTGCATTTTACTAAACTCTTGCTCCTACCATATGTTGGTCATTGAGCAGGTGCACCACACGTGATGTCCATTCACCCATCAACACCAAGTCAGGAGATGTCTTATAGAGCCGCAGCAGACAAAGAGCAGCTGACTGTTTCACACTATCCATTGTGTCACTGTGGGAGATCACATTACATGACCAGAAGTTAAGGCACAGGAATGTGAACGTGACAATAAATAAGACCACTTGGGATGATTTATATTTGTTTTGCTTCTTCTCACTCACCCAGCAACCAGGATCCGGGGGATCTCACTGGCAAAGGCCTCCGCCATCTCTCGACTTCCCACGTTTGCAATACAGTGAAGGGCCAGGCACATGAAGGTGGGGTTGCGGCTGGACAAGTCATTCTTGATGGCATTGTTGATCAGACGGATCAGCTCACTGTTGCTGTTTACCAGCACTGAGATGAAAAGGTAGCCCTGGAGAAAAGAACATCAGCATTTCAACCCAATTTACACACGACTGTGTAATTTCATATTAGCCATTAGGTGGAACCAAAATTGAATCACCACAATTTCAACAGAACATTAAAAGCATCAGAGTATAACACACAACAGCAGTCATAGAAAATACACTGTAGGCTCCATCATCCAGCCCATGAGATACTGTGTTCACCAGCTGAGGTACTTGTAAGGTCCCTCTGACCTTGACCCTTTACCACCAAAATAAATTCATCCTGGACTGCCGAGTCAAAATCTGGAATTGCATTGTCATTCTTAAGATGTTGCATGATGCCATCAATGTGAGTCACATAGTCATAAAACAATTCTCATGTCATATAACTATTCTATGTCCTGTATAGCTGAAATGGTTAGCTAAATAATAACTTAGCTAAATAATCTGTTGTATTAATAATAATACAGGCCTCAGTATGACGTGCAGCAGGTCTACCACATATACACTTCCCTCAGTTCAGCTCTTAATTAAAGTAATATACGCAAATAGTAATGTCAATATTGATCAGTTTCTTCCACACAAATGATCCAGACTGTGCGTTGAGCTGCGAGCTCTGCAGAATACGTGAAGTGACAGATGGCAGCATCTACTAGGCCGTGGCATTTGGCGGTGCCGGCACCTGTTCCTACCTCCTATTTTATATGTCTTTTTATATATAGGAAAAGAGGTATAGACTGCTTCAGGTGAAAGTTTCCAAAAACCTTTACGGTTGCCATTATATGGCATCCACTTTCTAAGCAAAGAGACTGAAGGAAGGAATGTGTTTGAGCAGCAGTTGTGCTGTCTTTGGATGAAGCACTCATCTCTCCAACCACATGGATCCTGACTCATCATCATTCTGCTTACTAAACATTTCCTGTTCCTGAGAAAAACAGTCCACCAAAGTGATTTAGGAAATGAAATGGTCACAGTGACAAAAGTTTGTGCTGCTTTAACACTGGGGGCATAAATATCATCGACACCTTTTTTTTCAGACAACATCAGACTTAAAGGTCAAATTCCTTTAACTCAGAAAAACCATTCCAAAGGCTTCATGATTTCAGGTGTCTCCACTGTGAAGGCTTGACTTACATCACCTCTGGATCACTACCAAATTTTACAAGTAACCACAGTATAGGTAACCTGATGCGGCAGATGGTTTGTATGCTACAGAGAGCCATCTGGAAGGTCACCGTGTGAAAAGAGCAAGTACAAAAAACACTTCATCTGTCAGTAACTAAGAAACACTACAAACTACCGAGAATCTTTGAAAGCAGGTAAGTACTTGAAGTAATTTCCAAAGCTATTTTTGCTGTCACAGGAAACTGTCACTTGTCTCTTAAGATGTCTTATGACTATCATTCAAGTCACAGTCTCTACTTGCATTTACACACAGACAAATCCCACAGCAAGCACCTCATGCTATTCATTCTGTGTTAGGTAGTGTATGGTATCTATCATGACATGTAATGACATGCAGGTCAGTGCTCTCCAGTTCTGTCAACACAGACAGTCAGAAACCTTGGCTCCACAGTACAGGAGTATGGTGTGTGAAAAATGGTTTAACAATGGTAAATAATGTATATTCTGATTTTGGTCTATAACAGAGAGCATACAAGCACTAATCATTTGAAAAACAAAGGCTTTGAAATGTTTGTAGCCTGTGCTACTGCAGTGAATACAGTCAAACAACAGCAGACTTACGATCTGTTTCTCTGTGTACTTGTTAGAACTCAGCAGGTTGACTGCCTCCATGTGTCCAAAGTCAATGTCATGGCCAAGCAGGAAGATGAAGAGAAGCTTGCAGACATACTTTTTCTTGCTGTAGCCATCCAGAGCCTTGTCTCCTTTAAATTTGGAGCGAATGTTGGCCAGCTCTTTGTTGATCCGTTTTATCTCAGCTTCCTTGCTCTTGCCTGATAGGGGAAAGAATGAAGTACATTGTAAGAAATTAAAACTCAGACATAATTGGTGTGGCTTTTAAAAGTCTGGAAGCCTACTTTTTGAGTTCAAGAGTCATAAAGAGCATATTGGATACTTATGGGGCCTCTTGTTTTATGTTTCCATGTTATGACACACACTAAAATCAAGTATAAATGAAGAGATTCACAAGTTTTGGTTTACACGCGGTCACATAAACTGAAGCCGATTAACATTCATTCCATGCACAATAAAAGTTACTTCAGGAGGGATAGAAAAAGCTGTCAAGCCAAACACTGACTGCAAATTCTTTAAGGATTAGCAGACTCTAGTCCAGA
>JAVQJX010078276.1:0-13797 GCA_036025115.1 Ambassis agassizii
GAGGCGACCATGAAAAGCCTCTTCATAGCCAATGAAGTGAAGAGGAGTGAGACGCTCATCCGGCAGGATTTTCCTGGTAACGATGTTCACTGGAGACTGAGACCTGCCGCTGCAATGATGTGAAACTCTTGCCCAAAAGTCAGGACCTGTGAGGGTGATGACAGAAAGCTCATAAATCTTATTTTCTCCTTTCATTTAAACTGTTCTTGTTTACCTGTGCAGGTGTGATTCCAGGTAACTTGAGAGTCATAGCACCAATCTAAAAGAACAGGTGTATAATTAGACAAATGAAAGATTAGAGTTTAGGAATAATCATATTTATTAATATTTCCTACCTGCTCCTGAGATGACCTTCATGAAAAACAAAAATAAAACAGACGTGAGCAGCATGGTAAATCTACTGTATGTCTGTCAGACTCTGCCAGCCCTGAATGTCTGGAAACAGAGTTTACGTGGCCTCTTATATGACCAGTAGGCCCATCTGTCAGCCAATCCCACACCGCATGCTTTGGTTTTATGATTTGATATGTGTCCACTGATACGCAGAAAAATCGGATATGTCAAGAATCATTTTTAACATAATGAGCTGACTGCTGAAATGATGCAGATTATGATCAAAATTAAGCTCAATGTTGTCAATGTCCATTTTTTCCAGAGCAATGTATTGTACACCGTGAACTCCTCAGGACAAAGGGTTTTTTGTGGAAAAACACACATTGACCAGAGTCAACAGGTGATACTGCATAAACACATTTGTGTATCCATCAATCACTATAGGTTACAATCAATCAATCATTGCCTCCACATACAGCTATATATACTTAAAGCAACAGATACACCTCTTTCAGTGTGTTATCAGTGTGTAAAGTATTTAATTAAACTTATTAATATTTATTGTAGCCAACATCTCAACTAAAATTCTGTTTGTCTCATTTTAAGATCGATACTACAGTTTGGCAAATATTTGTGTATAAAAGGACAGATTCCCTCTTATTTTCTACAATTCTCAGCTTCCCTGAACGCAACATAGTGACGTTTGCGGATGTGGAGCCACTTCAGGCGTGTTGCCTTCACTTGTACGTATCCTTTGAAGCTCCGGGCTCCGGGCTGCGTGCTGCGGGGTCTGTCTCCTCCTCACTCTGCGGGGATTTCAGTGTTGCCAGCAGGTGTTCTTGTCGGGATGGAGCGCTGGAGAGGCAGAGTGGCTCTGGTGACCGGAGCCTCGCTCGGTATCGGGGCTGCTATCGCTGAAGAGCTGGTCCGGTGTGGCATGAAGGTGGTGGGCTGCGCCAGGGACGTGGACAAAATACAGGTGTGCTCTGAAAAGTTTCCAGGTGGATCTGAGATTCACAGAGCACCTAAAAAACCGAGAAACTAGCTGCAGGTTAACTAGCTAAACATTCAAAACAAAAGTGAAAACGGGAAGTGAAAGTTTGTTTAAATGTATTTTGCATGTGGAGCAACTTTAGTTTATCAGTGTGAAACACATCACTATAAAGCTGAAAAAGCAACAAACATAAACGTCTAAAGTTATTGTTATTCAGATTATTTTCAGCTGCATCATATTCATTCAGGTTTGGCGTGAGGAAATGATTTTTGATGTCAATAAACCAACAAAAAGAGACGAGGCTGAAGTTAGCTTCCAATTCGGTAATTAAGGGAAACTTTAAGGGACCCTTAAGTCAGAGTGACTGTATTTCTGTATTTTTCTCCGTTTTATTGATACTCAGTGCCGTCAAACTTGTCTTAGATTATTCTACAGAGTCTATTGAATCTGAAAAACATAGTTTGTGATTTGTGAAACCTTTCTTTCATTTGTGAAAATGCAAAAATGGTGGAAAAATGAGTGAAATCAGTCTTTAATGCATTATCATAAATCAGAGAAAGGTTTCACAAATTACAAACTATGTTTTTAAGATTCAGCAGACTCTTTAGAATAATCTAGGACAAGTTTGACGGCACTGAGTATCAATAAAACGGAGAAAAATACAGAAATACAGTCAACCGCGTTCTGACTTAAGGGTCCCTTAAAATCTCCCTTAATTACCGAATCGGAAACTAACTTCCGCCTCGTCATAAAGAGCCAACCGTTTTCTGCTGTGATACTTTAACTACAGTTAAACAACAAATTGTTCAGTAAAAACGCCGCTGGCACGAAACCTTTACTAAAGTTCAGCACAAATGTTGAGTCGTATTGATTTTGTCCTGTAAGAGTGACATCCTTTCCAGGCCCATTTGATTAAGCTAGACTGAGTGTCTAGACTATTATGTCATAAATGTTTTATGAAATCAAACATTAACCTTTACGAGAAGAGAATCAGCAGTGGAAACCCTACAAATTATTACCAAATACATCCAGAGATGATCTGATGACTCACTGCCTTCACAGAACAATGTCCTGGGATTTAACCTGAATTAACCAGAGTGCAGTCAAGTTTCCCTCAAGTCAAATCTCAATTCTCTTTTAATAAATAAAAGCTGCAAGTTGAAACTAAAGGCTCACCTACATCCAAAAATGTTTCTCTTAAAACATTTCAATAACAGTTTTAACCATAACACCAACCATGTTTTTCTTTCAGAAACTTGCATCAGAATGTCAGAGTGCCGGCCTCTCCGGTGTTCTGGTACCTTTCAAATGTGACTTGACCAACGAGGAGGAGATTCTGTCCATGTTCTCAGCCATCAAAGCGCAGCACAAAGGTGTGGATGTGTGCATCAACAACGCCGGGCTGGCTCATGCAGAGTCGCTGCTAAGCGGCAAAACCAGTGGCTGGAAGAACATGCTGGATGTGAGAGCTTCGTCTTTGTCGGCTTGTTAGTTTCAGTCATAGCACAGTATTATTATCTGCAGACTGTGAGCTTGATGTTTGTGATTTTTTTTTTTTATCCTGATCTTAAGTTTTAAAGAACTGCTGTAGGATAATGGCTGAAAATTAGATTTTGTCATTTGATTGGTGATGCTGCCATCTTTAGTTACCGTGGCAACGGTAGTGAAGACAACATGGTATTTGTTTACGTTCTCAGTACTTGTTGTCTTGCAGGTGAACGTTGTTGCGTTGTGTGTGTGCACACGTGAAGCCTATCAGTCAATGAAAGAGAGAAACGTTGATGACGGACACATCATAAACATCAACAGGTGCTCTTTCATTCACCATTGATAAAAAACAATACAGTGTGTATGATGGTAAAGGCTGACAGCTTGTCTGTTTTGGTCTGGTGCAGCATGAGTGGACATCGTGTTGTTCCCAACGCTGATGTGCACTTCTACAGCAGCACCAAGTACGCTGTGACAGCCCTGACTGAGGGCCTGAGGCAGGAGCTGCGAGACGCCAGCACTCACATCAGAGCCACAGTGAGACTTTGTCACCGTTTGCATTTAAGATGTTTAAGATGATCTTAATGTTTACTGTGTGTCCGCTCCTCCTGCAGTGCATCTCTCCTGGTGTCGTGGAGACGGAGTTTGCTCCACGTCTGTACAGCCACAACGCAGACAAAGCTGCTTCTGCATACACTAAATTTAAGGTATAAAGCATCAGTTTTACACAACTAGTACTGTGGATTTAATCTGTAGAATAATAATTTTCTTTCTTCTTCAGCCTCTGGGAGCAATAGATGTTGCAAATGCAGTTATTTATGTCCTGAGTGCTCCTCCCCATGTCCAGGTATGTCATTTTCTCTCTAATGTTTTTCTGCTGTGTATCTTTGCTCCTTTATTGGTGTAATATCAGCAGTTTACACATATGTTCACTTTTCTTTCAGATTGGAGATGTTCAGATGCGTCCGGTGGAGCAGGTTTCATAGTGAAGTGACTTCTGGATGTGATTTATTCACTATGCTTCAATAAAATCATGGATTAACTCTGATTAATATGTATATGTACAAATATTATTAAAATATCTGCCAATCTGGAAATGTAATAAAAAAATAAATTTGTTTTTATTGATGGTAAAGTGATACTTTTTTATAGAATCTGAGATATTGCCATAACATTTTCTACATGGATGGATTTTTATTGACACTGAAGTAAGTTTAACTTTCCATCTATTCATCGTGCTAAAATACCAGAAATATGTGTTTAATGCTAAATGCCTTGTCACAAAGTTTTGTTTTTTACAACATTTCAGGTCGGTGTGAAAATAGCTGCTGTTAGTGACTGCTAGTTTATCTGCTTTTACACTTTCTGAATAGATGATGGTTGAGTTTCAGGTTTTGCCCACTAGATGTCGCTAGAACAATATTAGTAGTGACTTTTCTTGTATAGATCAGCTCTATTATGTTATCAGAATGAGGTGAGGAAATAATTATGAATGCAATATGTTTCCACATTTTGAAACATGAAGCATGCAGGAAATATTTTCTTTTTTTCATCATTTTTCTGCAGATTGCAGTGGCATCCTCCTAGCAGTTTTAATAAGATGATGTAACAGGTAAATTATTTTATATTTCATTTATATTTCTTAAACTTCACAGAATGTACACAGGGTTAAACATCTGCCTGAGCCTCTGACCGCTGCTGATGTCCATGTGCAGCATGATGCAGTGACATGAGCTGAATGTTATCCACGCTTTTATGATGGAAAAAAAGTCTCAGATTTTCCAGAAATTTCAGGCAGGCAACAAATTGAGCTGCAGGAAACAACTGAGGAGTAAACATGACAAGCAGCATTTCAGAAACAGCCGGTGTTTAGCGGCACTATCGTTCTTCTACATGTGGTGTCAGCAGTGAGACTTGGAAACTGTGAATCTGCTGTTGCGTTTTAGAGAATGACAGAACGTGGAGGAGGTCCTTTAATCTGTGCATGTGGAGAGAAGGTTTCCATGAGAGAGGCCAAGAGGGGCTGCCAACCACCACCCACCATCTTTCTCATGTTAATCAACAGCCATTCACTCAGTTTATACACTCAGAAATGTTGCCAATGTCCTTGGCAGAGTGTCAATACACACTGGACATTGTAAAGACTCTCCTCTTGTGTCCAGGCTGCAGCTACGAGCACCCAAACACAAAATGTAAGTCAGAGAAAATTAGGGCAGCTGTGTTCATCAGCCAGAAAAAAAAAACAAAAAAACAAGTTAGTGTGACAGCCAAAGCTGGGGAAGGTGTGTTACAGCACAACAAAGAAAGTCAAAATGACCAAAAGGAGACACAGCAAAGAGACACAAACTGACCACCAATAAATGCCGAAGATGATGATGATGAGATGTTACTGCTTGGCTCTGAAGAAACCCATATTTATGTATTAAAGTGCTGCATCTTGTTTCTAATTTTAGATACCATGTTTGCTCCCATTAGAAACAGAGCGAGCACTTTGTCTAACATCAATCACTTTAAATCAATAAATTCTCTTGGAGCTCTCTTCAAATCCAGAGATGAGAAGCCACCCTTTTCTGGTCAAAGAACCATGGACTTGGACATTTCGGGGCTGATTCACAAAACAAAACATCCCTTTTGCCTGGTGAACATTTTGAATTCATCACACAATCTTTTTAAGGTAATTAGTCATTATAAAATGACACTGACCTTAAATGTTTGGTGTCCTGGTGTAACCTGCTTTGGACACACTAAAATACATTTTTTGTCTTTTTCTTATATCAAATTATATGTAAGCACTCAGATGAAATGGAAAATTCCTGCCCCTTGAGAAATCTCTGTTAGCCGCTCCGCCTTCAAGCTAATGATTGTGTCTGAAATCCAAGCTCCTTTGAATGTTTGGATGTCTTCCAAAAAATCTGAGAACTTGAGCTGTAGCATGAAAGTCTGTATTATTAGAGTCACCCCTGCCGTTTTTACTGCTGTGCTGGAAAATCAGTCGTGAACGTTTTCTAATGTCAGATGTACTGGCGGTTTAATTCAGACCCACTCAACCTCCAAACTCATCCAGAGAAAGTTGTCTTATGTAAGCATGTGATAGTCAGCTGACCTAGAGAATTTCAGCCTCTGCTCTGGGTGTTACAACCCTCATTGGTTGGAGGTGAACGTAATGAGCACCTAATCGCTGTGGAGAATGTGACCCTGCCTTAAATCGCACACAGCGGTGACAGCTGTACGACCAAAGTCCCGAGTCCCCTCAAACAAAAGAGCAGAACAAAAGGAACAAAAAAGACAAAGTAACACAAACTTAAAAATCAGGTTAAACAGGTTTGAGATCAAGTTACTTGTGTGTTCCAGTTTTTTTTGCCTTTTTATTAAATAATCCATCTGATATAATAGGAAAACATAGATCATAGCTGAGGTGCACAGTCTCTCTCTTTGCCAATGCTAATTCCATTTAGCTGTTTTTTGTTGCTGCCACTGGCATATGTGCTTGAATTGAATTGAATTTGAATGACTCAGAAAAGTTGTTGGCATACTTAGATTAGCTTGCTTTCTAAATAGCGGGCTAACAGATATGGAGCCCAGCTCATATTCAACATGCTGAGTAAAATGTCTGAAAACCTAAGACACTCTTTTGTTTGCTTTTCATGCATTTCATGAGAAAGAGACGTACTAGAACTTAAATAGAATCATGTTTGTATTTAATTACATTATATAAAATGAAGCACCACAGTTCAAATCATTCAGAAATTTTATTGTCATGCAGGATGAAGTAGGCTATTACAAAGCATGATTATCGCATTACATTCAAATATGATTTCTGACCATTCCGGTGATTTAAAGGTAAAAAAATCACATGATGTGTGTTTCTCTGATCAGCAGGAGCTACAGTAACTACAACGTGTTTCTTCTTTGCTCACTGCTGTCTGTTAGACAGTGCTGCTTTCCGTCTTTTCTTCCTGGTGAACTGCGCTCGGGCCTTCTCAATGGAGACCTGAAGTGGACTGAGGACCGGCATTGCTGAGGTGGTCACACGGGGTTTCTCAGATCCGAGGACTCGAGTGGTGGCGACGTTGGCTGGCGTGGTTGTAAATGTCACTGTTTGTTTGGGGACAGAAAGTTCACCGCTGAGAGCAGTCCCTTTGTTTCTGGGTCTCTGCCGGCGGTGCTGCGTACTAATAGTTGGGGTGGCTGTTGTAAAAAGCCTCCATTCAGTGTGACTTTCAGTCTCCTCTGTGACAGCAGGGAGGTTCAGAGAAACACCAATGTCTGGAGTAGTGAGAACAGGGGGCACACTTTCCGCTTTCCTCCTCCTGTTTCTCAGTCCTCTCTCCTTTGACCTCTGCCTTTTCAAAACACTAAAAGAAGAGCTCACAGCTGTAACTTTGGTTGTACCGCCGTAAACGTCCGGCCTGTGTGAGAGCTGCCGCTCCGTGGAGGGGATGAACGCCGCTGCTGTGGGAGCCTCGGCCAGAGGGATCACTTTCACATTGTCCATGGAGGAATTTTGTTGGACAACGGCGGAGCTGGCTTTCCTCCTGTTCTTCCTCCCCTCTGTGTCTCCTCTCTCCTTTGACCTGTTCCTTTTGACTTTGAGGATTACAGTGGGAGCTCTGGCAGTGCTGACGACAGGTCGCTTTTCGCTGTCTCTGCTGAAGCTTTGCGGCTCCGGCGGTGCTGTTGGGTTTGTGGTGATGATGCTGAGGACAGAAACGGCTCTTGTGTTTGCAACGAGCTCTTGAGAGAAAGGAGGAAGAGTTTTCCAGCTTTTCTTCCTCCTCCTCCCCTTCCTTTGCCTTCTGCTTGGAGTAACAGTCGTCATGTTTGTAGAGAGAACGTTTCCTTCTGTCTGCACTTCAGCGTGAGACTCTGCCGGCATCTTCTGGTCTGCTGTGGGCGATGTAATGGAAACCGTCTCCTTATCTGTGCCTTGTTCATCTTTCATGACTTCATTGGGTTGGTCTCTGCCTGTGAGGTCATATTCACCGTCATCGACACCGTTCGTTTTTCTGCTCGGCTGCTCGTTTCGGTGCACCTCGCTGATGAAGTTACTCAGAGCGCTGACTTGTTCTGCTTTGCTGCCTGGTGGTGAAACCGCAGCTCCCTCCTCTAATTTAGCAGCTGTCTCTGCTTTCTGCTTCCTCTTCCTCCCCTTTCCTTTTCCTTTTTGTTTTTTATTAGGTTTCTTCTTCTTCCCTTTGTTCTTCCTCTTCTTCTTCTCTGAGCTTTGCGCCTCGCCTTTCTCTGAATCAGTGGCGGAGCTCTGAGATGTAGAGACCGTAGCGAGGACTTTGATGAAATCCTCAGCAGCAGTGACAACGTTTGTGAGTGAAGGCTCTTCAGGGCCTGACATCGTAGACTGAGTGGGACTCTCTGCTTTCTCTTCTTTACTGCTTTCCTTAGAATCTTTTGACTTGGGAGGAGCCAGAGTCAGCTCATCAATGACATCAATGCCACCAAAGTCGTACGGCACTGCGTCTTGCAGCACAGCGACAGGGAGCTTCTCGTATCGTTTACACCTTGGAGAGAGAGAGAGCAGAGAGGAGGCGGCGTTTGTTTTCAGAAAGCGACGCAGCTCAACAGCAAATCTACTTACAAGTTCACTCTGATACTTACATGCCATACCAGTGCCGCTCTGCACACCGCTCCTCGTAGGCAAACTCAAAGCAAGGGACGCCGATGACATTGAAAAATGCCTGACCAACAACCCTGGAGGATGTGTCGTTGACTTTCCTCAGACAGTCCTTCATCCTGCAGGGAAACAAAAAAGATGCTGTTTGATCTGTGCAGAGGTCCGAGGCTCATGCTGTGTGTGGAGCTGCTCTGGTTTAGGGAAAGATTTGGGTTAAAACAGAGTGTTTCACAACTTTAAACAGCTTTTCTGACATTTTTTTGTTACTGTGGCGACCAGTACTGCCCCAATGTCACCACAAGAGGGCGCAGATTAATTAGCAAACTCATTTTTCTACTTTATTAAGGCTTTATTAGTGGGCCGGAGCCCACTATTACTATTGCTGATTGAACTTTGTAATCTGAGACGCTTTTAAATGAATCTGTCTTGTTAAAAATGTTGTTGCAGAAGATAAGGCTTTACGTCATTTTATCGACAACATATCGTTGCATTATTTTGTTTATGCCGCTTGTAAAGTTCGACCTCTTGCAAAGATGTCATTTACAGTAATTCCTAATATGTGAACAGAAGCTATAATATTGACATCGGCTATACCTGAGGTTTACCGTGGCATTGTATCCGTGTTTTTTGTTACTCACGCGTTATCGCAGTCACAGTGACAGACAGAGTGCCATTTGAAATTAGTGTAGCCGTAGTTGGATGAGAAGGCGTGGATGACATGAGGGCAGTGGTCGTGGGTGCGGCAGCAGCTGTCAGTGGCTGCAAACTCTCCTGCAAAGACGATCTCATTATTATCGTGGATTTTTTGGCACAAACGCATATACTCACAAATCGATCAGTTCCACCCACCCAGCTGCTCGTAGGTATCAGCCATGTTACCGGCTCCACACCACAGCGTCCCAGGATAAGTGAAGCCTCTTTTGGATCTTTTCAAAGTCTTGTCCTGCAGCGCTGACGCACCGCTGTCCGCCTCTCGCGCTCTGCCGCTGCGCTCCGACCTCTCTTTAAACTCCCGGCACATGAGCTTGGCTTCATCCATGCGCGCAAAACGCGTGTGCAGCTGCCGCGTGGCTCTCTTTTCTTTCAGACCCAACCTGCACTCGTGCATGAACGATTTCACCTGCATCTCGTTCACAATGACGGAACAGTCCACGAGCTTCCCGGCGGGACTGACGACAGAGCTCACCACCTCTGCTCCGTTTGACACCTGGTAGAGGAAATTCTCTCCCACGATGGACATCTTTGCGCAGAAGGTACCGTTGAGCATGGAGAACATCTCTTTGCTCTCCTTCTCTGCGTACAGCGCGCGGCTCAGGAAGTCACTCCTGACGACATTTCTGTCCAGATAAGACAGGAAGACAAAGAAGACCGACCACATGATGCGGCGAGTGGCACTTTCAGCACCACGCGTAATGGAGACAGCTCCTCGCGGTTTTCTGGCGCTCTCGCTCAGACCTCCCACTTTTAAGGCGAAGCTCAAGTGGTGCGATTTTTAATATGATGAATGGCCCTGCTGGGAGGAGTCAGTGGGATTAACCTCTTTAGCCCGGGCAGCTGTATCTTTATCTAAAACGAGCAGGTACTACTTTGGTATCTCACTGCAGAGCGCAGGCAGGAGGGGCCACAGAGAGTTAATTTGTGGGTGTGCAGAGCGTCCACCTTTCACTGCTCAGAGAGAGAGAGAGAGAGAGAGAGAGAGAGAGAGAGAGAGAGAGAGAGAGAGAGAGAGAGAGAGAGAGAGAGATGACCGCAAGTTACCTCCCAACCCCCTCAGCTCACCCCCCAGAAAGTGGAGATTTACTTGCTGGGAACACGCATGGAGGAGGTTCTTGGTTGCCCCCGCTTCCCATGGTAACAGGCATGGGGTGATTGTGCCAACCCTGGAGATTGGACATCTTTCAAATGCCACTAAACAGGCGCTGAATTGGTGATGACCTAAATCACAATGTAGGGACAAAACTCTTTCATGGAGGAATGTGGAGAAAGGTTGGCTCTGTCGCACGCAAACCACACTGAGTGACAGAAGGGCCTCTGAGCCTGATGGCTGATTCAGATAAACCCCATTAAGACAATGGAAGCAACAGCTGGCTGTTGGGAGGAAAGAAGGTGGCATCAGCTGTTGGTACAAAATGAGGAAATTTCTGTTCAGGGTTATTCATCATATTTTTTCAACAACACTGGGGAATATTCAGATGTGTACCTTGGGGAGGAAAAGGAGAAAAAAGAGAAAAGTATCTTTATGTTCTCATTTTTCCACTATCGTCCCTGATCAGAGGCTGATGCATGAGCATCATCCTCTCCATCTGTGAACCGCTGACTTTTCTCGGAAGAAAAAAAATCCCTCTTGTCAGGTTGCATTTCTAATCAGCCCAGTGTTTTGTCACATGGCTGGTCTTACTCGGAGCTCTAGAGGCGGAGATCCAGCCTACTCAAGGCACTGAAATCCGATTGCAGGAAGGCGGGGAGAAGTGATGTAAAATCACCAGAGGCAACATTCGACCACATCTAGAAGGGGGGGGGGGGTTCTCATGAATTGATCTGAGGCGAAACAAAGACCCTAATAACCCTGCTGCAGTCCAAGAGGAGTCACTAACTTCTCACAGGGACACACTGTCTGATTCTTGCTGAGTAAGACTTCTACACTCTCATCCACAGACAGGTCAGCTGGAGGATAGCGCCCCCTGGAGGAGCTAAGGAGGAGTCAGCGTCACAGCTTCTGATTATGGCAGCCTGTAAGCACTACAACCAGAGAGTTCAGCCCAGGGACAGCTTGGACAGTGGGCATACTGTCATGAGATAATGAAACTTATTTTCACAAAAAATAACACAATGACTTGCATTTCAATGTTACTGACAGTATTGTTTTTTTTAGTGTCCACAAATGAGAAGAGGTTATTGAAAAATGCAACAATAAAGAGAAGAACATCTCTATGTGAAAGATGAGGGAACTCCAGCCATCAAGCATGAGACTAAGAAGCACCAGAGGCCAAAAAAAAGTGATCACAGGTACAACACTGACTGTAAAGGTCTCTGGGTTCATATCAAACCAACCTGTGGGAAAGCTGCTGTTGCTCTAACACTCAGTCTGCAGCTCAGCTTGAGCCGTGTTGCACAAAAACTCAGATGACATATCTGATATCTTTTTGTTTAATAACTTTTCCAGTCTGACAACCTGTAAATACAGAGTCATGTTTCTTCTGCAGTGAACATGAGCTTATTCAGACACAGATCCTCGGGTGACAGCAGCTTCCAGCGGCATTTATAATAACAACATGAGGCAAGGATTAACATTTATATTGGATCTTTAGTCACACTTCATTCAGTCAATCCGTTATCAGCAGAGCCTGCAGCAGTCTGTGAACACAGCAGAACAGATTCCTCTTGTATCATTTTTTTCTCCTCATAGACTCATGACGGGTCATTATTCCACCATTACGTATGCAGTTTCCTCAGAACTTTTTCTAAAGTCGTCACTATTGTATTAAATAACTGCTGTTTTCTCTGTGATATTATTGTTCGTTTTTTGTGACTCAAAAGCCAATTAACAAGTTGTCTTCCTCAGAACCACTGTGCACACAGCTTATCACACAGTTTTTACAGTAGGTTAATTTTTGGATGATTTCTATACAGGGTTCCAACATGGTTTATATGAAATATGCATTAGAGTAAACCCTAAAATACCTCTGCTTCCTCATAGGGCCAGTCTTGATGGAATGCACTGACTCCATATTGTTGGGATCACACTAGTGTAGACTGCACAGCTACCTGACATTATCAGGCATATTGCTTTTATTTGTGTACGTTCAGTCTGTTGCGTTTCTGTGAATGGCTCAAACACAGGAAGGTGGTGGATGTATTCATTCTCTCAGCTTTTGTTTAACAAGGTTGACTCTAACATGAATCATTGATTTTTATTTAGACGATGAGAAATCCTGCACAGAATCAGTAACTCCGTCCAGTGTTGTTAACAGCCGCCTCCCGCCCACCGTTCACCCCACTGGAACCTGATCTGAGTGACTCTCTCATTCACAGTCCAGTTCATTCACCCCAGTTCGTTCCTCTCACAGTGCAGACAGCTCTTCTAATGGACGTGTCGGCCGTTCCTGCAGACAGGCCGAAAGGATGGTACCTTTCTCTGATGGCACCCAACACAAAAGGACCAGAGTTCGCCTGGCTGGATCCATCCAGACTCTACTGCAACTCACAGGTATGAAATAAGAGGTGAAGTTCTGCTGTGAGTGCAGCATGTGTGTGTGTTTTTCCTTTGGATTCAGCCTCTCTGTTTCTGATCCAGGCTCTTGCAGACTGTGTCAAAGACCTCCTCAGTCCGTTCCACAGCGACACCATTGACCTGGTTGCCGGGATTGATGCAATGGGATTCATTCTCGGTAAGAAAACAAACCGCTTCATCTTCAGAGAGCAAATAAACAGTCACGCTTCAAACTAACTTTATTTTAAGAGGCTGTTACTCTGCTTGAGTTGGGAAACCTGACCCATCAGACACTAAATTTAGAATATTAGTTTGACTCCTCTAAACTCTCTCTCTCTCACACACACACACACACACACACACACACACACACACACACACACACACACACACACAGGATGGCAGAGTGTCCTTTAAGTCGTTGTTTTGTGAGTGAACATTTCTGTTTTCAGGGGCATCTGTCGCCACCACTCTTGGACAAGGCTTCCTGGCTGTTCGTAAAGCAGGTCATCTGTGTGTCGCAACCCAAAGTCAGAACTACAGTGACTACACAGGCAGAGAAAAGACAATGGAAGTAAGACTGGATGTGCTAAAACCAGGTTAATCCTCATTTCTACCTTTAATCAAGCTACATGTTTTCTGGAAAAGAAGAAGAATATTTGGACACCTCATGGTGGTCATACACATTTGCACATGTATCCTATAGTTTGGGGAATATTTGTTTTTTACTGGATCACTTTCATCCAAAAAGCAACACATGAAGTCTCAGTTTTAGTTTTATGTGAGTGAGAAGAATGTTACTGAGAAGCTGATTTCACTCTAAAAAGGAACTTAAACTCAGAATGGTTGCTGATTAACTCTGTGTTGACCATCAGCTGAGCTGAAGCACAGCTCTCTTAAACTGAAGCCACATTTTTCTCCTTGTGACACAGCACCACCTGGTGGTGGTTCAAGAAAATCACAACTCAATCTGTTAACAGAACAATGTAAGCAGCACTACATTACCTGGATGAATATGCCTTACAAGCAGATGCATCAAATCACATTTTTATGTCCTCCAGTGTGTGTACAGACAAAAAATATGAGGTTCTTGCAGGTTTTAGTAAGTTAAATTTAAGACCTTTTCAAGACCTTTTAAGGCCA
>JAVQJX010078320.1:0-11629 GCA_036025115.1 Ambassis agassizii
AAACACACACACACACACACACACACACACACACACTGTATCATTTACATTTACTGTATGTATGCATATACAGCATTTTTTTGTATTGTTTTGTCAATTCAAAAAAAAAAAACAAGGAAAATAACCTTCCCATACCAACTAATATTTCAAAGAGAGTACATGTAACAGACCTCTGCTGGCCTTTGCTGAAGGTTAAAAGTCAATCATGCATGGTGCGCCGCTTGCTCTGTTCCAGTAATGTGTGTTTGTTAGTACAGGGCTGTCTGCAAAGCCATTAAAGCCCGGACCTCTGTTTTTAAACCTCATCATGCCCTCTGGTCTTTGTGTTTCCATCATGGTCCATCTCTGATTGACTGTGACAGGGAACAATAATGGGCACACAGAGAAAGGGAATTCTCTCTGACTACTTGTCGGTGCACATTAACTCAACCCGACGTCCCCCCAAAAAATCTGTGTGGCTGATTTCAATCCATTAGCCATTCCAAAGATCGCATTATAACCTATCTATTAAGAGGCCTTAGGTAATGGATTAAAGAGAAACTGGTGTCTTTATTAAAGGTTAAGTGTTTGGTAAACATGTTAAGATCTTCTTGTTTTAGTTACAAAAAAAAAGTGAATCTGCAGATCTTAAAGCTTCTGATGATTCGTTCCACTTGATGAATTTAAGAGCCACAAAGACAAAGGCTGTACTAAATGTGAAATATGTTTCTCGGGTTTTTTGTGTGATTTACACTCACCATTTCATGAAAAATAAGAAAATAAAGAGATGTCTGCACATTAATATGCTCTGAAGAGTAATTGCTTTGTGCCTGGGAAAGCAGTTAAGCAACAATCCCTGAGAAAGAGTACTTGAATTTATTACTCTGATAGAAAAAAAAAAGTGCCTGTGCATGTGCCTGCAGGAAACAGGTGGGGCTGGTGAGATTCAAGAAAAATTATGTTTGTGTGGAACCAAAACATTATGAGAAAATGGCACTTTAAATGGTATTTCAATATGGCAGACAAGGATAATTATTTGGAGTTAAATGCTTTCACAGATCTGATTATTGCTGGAGGGATTTTTTTTTTGTGGTTTAAAAAGGGCTCATACAGTTTTGCATTTTGTTTTTTTAATAACAATCAAGTCAATCAAACAACATTACTGCCATAATATCATCTAAAATGGGCTAATGTCAGACAGTACAGGGATTCAGAATAGTTCTCCTGACTCAGAGAAAATGAGGTCTAACTGTACATCCAGCCACTGTCATGTTAGGATTTTTTTTCCTCCTCCCTTTTCATTTTTGTTCCATTAGGGTTTCACACTGTAAGAGAGCACCAAAACAAACAGAAACAGAACGCAGGGAATGAAAGGCCGCAGTGTTTTGGGAACACCAGAGTCCTGACTGTACACGTCGGTGAAGGCTGACAGGTGAGCTGATAGGAGAGCAGGATATAAACAACATTTTAAATTTCATTACACTTCCTGTTATTGCTGGAACAAGTGCTTTGACTGAACTTTGTGGGGTGGTGCCACCTTTTCATACAAAGGTCTTTACATACAACAACTTAAACAAAAACAAAAAGATGCAGCATTATCTTACTAAATCACATGAAACACTGCTCAATTAAAAAAAAAAGGTTTCCATCACATATAATGGAGATACAGGTCAATTATCTTCCCAGTTACAATCACTATATGACAAGTTGCATAACAGACCAAATCTGCTATTAATGTAAAAGAACTCTAAAAGAAAAAAACCTGTTGCATAACACTTCGTTCTTTTCCAGTTTATTCTTTGATGTCCCCCAAAAAAATCATTTGAACCTGTTAGGGATGAAAACTTCCAGTGAATGGCAGCATGGCTAGACAGTTCTTCTCTTCCATACAGGTTCTTCTTCCATCCATTCTAATAGATGCAACAAAAAAAAAAAGGCCATTGCTGCTGGCTGCCCAAAAAAAGAAAAGCTTGGCTCAACTTCTTTGTTCATCGACTTTCCATTGCAAATCCAACAGCCATTCTGTCTCAGCTCTCCTTTTCCCTGACCACAGCTATGGCTTTGGATACAGCAGCAAGTCTGTCCTTTCTCCTTTTGTGTTTGAAGATAATGCCCACTGTTTGAAGCAAAGGGAACTCAAAGTATGAAAAAATCCCACCTGAAAGGACTCTTTGACCATCTCTGTTTGTAACTGTTGACAATATTATATCAAAGCTAGAATCTACAGCATCACCATGTAGAAAAAGTGGAATGTTTGTTTAAGCCTGAAAGCAGCTACAGCCTCAGAATCACCATTTTCACAAAAATGATTGTAATATTTTATAATTACCCCCTTTGTTGTTTTAGGTTTAAGATAAAAAAATGAAACTAACTTTCATCCAGACTGAGTGAGAGGGAAAAATACAAAAAAAAATCTGAAAGTTTGAAGAAAATCTGCATCCTTAAAATACAGTGTGACCTCCAGAGTGGAGAGATCTAAGCCGTGAGGTCACAGGGTCAGTCTAAAGTATTTATCACAGCTAAGAGTCCACAAGTCATCGCATATGTCTGTACCAAAAGAAAAAAAAAATCCTGTCATACTTTTTTTTCACCTTTATTTCCTCTCAGCTACATTTGCAAGACTTGACGATCATGTTGGAGAGCTGCTCCACTTTGGGGGTCCGTCCAGAGTAGTAGAGTATAGTGAGGGGTTCCAGGTCTTGGGGAACACAGCAGGGTGAGGCGGACGCCTCTGGATTCAGAGTGTTGTACAGGCTCAGCAGCTGTTGAAAATCACAAAGGAGAGGATGAAGCTTCATCATATCACAGAGGGACACCTCGACATAACACGGTGTGTACCATCTTTTCCATGTTGTATAAAGGACACAACAAAGTTCGCTTCAGGAGGAAACAGGGCATTATGCAATGTCTTTTCATTAACGATGTGAGAAAGCTTCAGGCTGCAACAAGCTTCTCCTCCATTTCCCATCTAAAATATTATAGATGCCAAAAGGATCAACAGTGAGCTACTGCTAGAAATGCTGTGTGCCACCCTGATTGTCAACTGTAGATGAAGGCAAGCAAGACAGAATTCAGAGTAGTACAAGCCTGTTTGCTTAACAAAACAATGAATTAAAAGTTCTGTGAAGACTCATTAGTGGAGATTCTTAAAAGTGAAGGACAGTGTTGGTGTTCTGTCTATATAAACATTTTTGGGGGTGTTTTCAAGTGTTCCTGGACACATTTTAGATCTGCATCTGTCAGTTTGTTTTGCCAGAATAGAATGATGCCAAATCTTCTAAACCTTCATGTGACATGTTTCTTCTCTCCCTCTTACCGAGCTGTGCGTTGTATCTGAGCTCCTCAGGTAAGGGCAGGGCCCGGAGCAGTAGTTAGCATCGTAACCACTGGGCTCGTGGATCCACTTCCAGTCCAAGTCACGTCGGAAATCAATGTGGAGCCGGCGAACGCAGCAGCTCTCCTCTGTGTTTCTGCACAATCAGGATATTACAGTAAGCAACAGAAGCAGCCCAGTTAAACATCAACCCGAGTTATGTATCCCTTACGAGAAGCAGTAGTTGGTGTCCAGAGCTCTTTTGCGTCGACGTGTGGACTGTGTTTCCAGGCGGTGAGGGGGGATCATCATGAGGATGAGGTGAGGCAGATTCTGTTCCTTCTTCTTCTTCAGGTTATCCAGATCCAACCGACTGTGCTCATCATCTCCATCAACACCTGAATAAAATATAAGGAAGTCATTTTTTTCATTCCCAATTTCCTGTCATCTGAGCATATACTATACAAATAATCTGGGATTATGTACCAGACTGTCTTAAAGACGCCCACCTTTAAACTTCACCTCCAGCACCTCTTTTTCATTGTCAATGATGTATCCATTTGGCTTGTGGGTGTGGCAGGGACAGTGCACACTGATTTCCAAACCCAGATTAGATCCTAATGGCAAACAATAACACAAAGGTGGATTGTGAAAAGTCTTGTGTCAACTTGCTGTAACACTGAGTCACATTTTCATATCACGGGATGATCATTAAGGTTAATGATAGCTTGTGGAAACGAGCTGTCATTAGTCTTAATGATAGCTTGTGGAAACAAGTCCTGATTGTTATGAAATGACTTGACCCTGGTCTCACCTCTGTTCGTCAGCCATTGCCGCACTGTTTCAGTCACATCGAAGGAAATCCATTCTTCAGTACCTTTGGTCAGCACATTCTTGGCTCCGATGTAGCGTTGTTTCCTAATGTGTTCATTTGGCCGCACAATCTGTAAAACAATATTAAAAGGTTGCTATGTGAGGCTTCTTATAAATATTTTTTTTTTCCAACAAAAAAAAAAGATGGCGGACAAAGAACTATTTTTTTTTTTTAATCAAGCAGATCCATGTTACTGTTATATACTGCAATTATTTTATTAGTGGATTATCCAAACACATGGTAGACATAAGAAGCAAATAAAAATGTATTATAATTATGATTTAAGACCCAATAAGATGATTAAAACAACAAGGTTTTGCCTGAACTGGAGCTCTCCGAGGTGTTTTTGAGGCACATGTTACATTCATGTATTTTACATGTTTACAGTGGCTTTCATGTCAACATCCAAGTTTCACATGTCTGACCACCATTAGTGACACATGAAGCTCCACCCACATTAAACCTCCAGCAGGGAACTGTTTATCTCCAATAATAAGGTCTTTAAATGTATGTCCTTAAGGGGGCAGCAGATCCCCACAGGAAGCTGACAACATGTTGGAAGACAACTTGAAATACACACCATGGACACAGACAACAACAGATTTGGAGCAAACACTGACTTTCAGCTGCATACATGTGACTGCCAAGGAAGATGTAAGTCTGACACTCTTTAAGTGTTTTTTTTTTTTTTTTCAGACAGCTTCTGCTTCTTTAGCTTCAATGCAGGCTAGTTAGCTTTTCTTCACCTCATGTTGCTGCTAGCTGTGTCAAGGCCTGTTCGCTCACAACAGTTGGCTGCTGTTGTTGGGTGCTTTAATGGTTCAACAATGCTGCAAGGCCAAAAGAGTCAGGTTTAAAAGGTTCTGTTGTGTAGCTGCGACCTGACAAATTGTACCAACTTCTAAGGCAGAACTCTCAGTTTGAAATGTGATCACAACAGAGTCAGCAGTTACAGTGAATGTGTGTGTTTCAGGTGTGCTTTGTTAGAATGTGAGTACCTGTCCTGTTTGTGTTCAGTTTATCACACAGCTTATTAAGTTTCTCTGACTTTCATTCAATCAGTTCATGTCAAATAGAAGTAATTGAGTTTTTTTTAACTGCCTTCTTGCTGACAGCAGGTTGTCTGGCTGTCTTTATATCTCAGGAAAATATTGAGGGTCTTTATTTAAACAAACTTTGTTTTAAGCCTGAGCTGATTCAGATTTGGTTGTGACGTCCTTATCTAGATTATCCCTAATTATGGCTACAAATTTACACACACTTTTTTTTTTTTACAGATACAGACTCTTAACTGCAGTCTGTGTTTTATTTTAATAATCTTTTTTTGTACTGAGTCGAATCTTTTATGTAAACGTTGACTGTTAGTGTTAATAATATTATCCTTGTCTTGATTCCTTTTGGTCTGACTGTCACAAATAGCAATGAGCTCCTGAAATAATAGTGGAAAATGGTTATTTAAGACGTCTTTAGACAGACTTTGCTTGTGTGTGTCGTCCTTGACTTTGAGCTTTGCATTGGATCTGTACCTTTACACACCTGGTAGAGCTCAATCCGCTGTTCGTTCCTCTTGGAACTTGAGTTTGGAATCCTCAGAGCTCGAAACTCTGCTCTGAAGAGGTTGGTCGAGTTCCTTTCCATGGCAGAGACGTTGAAGCGGAAAACCTTAGAGGTGATGCCTTTTGGACAGTAGAGCAGATCGTCTGGAACAAGAGAATAAAACAAAGCGGTTTGTGAGAGTTTGGCACAAAAAGTTTTCAGATGTAGACTTTGTTTTGAAACGTTCATGAGCCAGCATAGACAATAACCCTGAAAATCCGCACAGAGCCCGGTAATTAAGTTATGGCAGTTCCTTTTTTTTTTTTTGTACTTTTTTCCTTCAGTTGAATGAAGTTTGATCGCCGCTTGATCAGACACTGATGGAATTTGTGGCTGAGATAGTGGCTTGTCATAACATTGTGCTAGAAAAAATTAGCGTGTCCATCCAACTGTCATGTTTTTACATCAGTGCCAATCATAGCTGGAGCTGTGACTACTGCACAATCAGGACGACAGAATCCAGATATTGGTGAAAAGGAGGAACAGTCACACCATTTGAGCTGGCATTAATTATGCATCTAGTTTGGCATTGTTCACTTTTTGTTCATCAGTCATGTCAAAGTAAAGCTCCATTTTTTTTTTATAGTAAATGTTTTGAATTAGCACCCATTCACACCACAGATCTGATCTTGTGCTTGCTGAATGGCTGGCAGTAGGTTTATCACCCCATAGTGAATGATTAGTGGTACGGCCTGCCTTATCAAAATTCCTCTAACACATTTTGTCTATATTTGGTGGAAATGAAAGTGCTGTAATTGAAAAAGCAATATTATTGAGCGCGGTATGACATCACCTCCATGGTATCTGAATTTTCTTCCTTTTTAAAAAAAAAAAAAATCTGCAATCCTCACTCTCCCCTTTGACAACTTTTTGGACCTGGACCCTTTCTGACCGTGATGACTTGTCCACGGCCCCAACCTCAGTCATTGACATATGCCAGATTCTGCATGCGTACCATGCTATAAAAGGAAATCTTTCCGATGTTTGCTGTCCAGCCACTAAATGCAGTCATTTGCTGGCATTCCAGGATCTTTTTTTTTTTTTTTTTTTCTTCATTTGCACCTGTCACAGAACCTTCTTTGGTTCTCAGATGCCCCAAAGGTCAACAGTTTACTTCCATTAAGAGTCAAAAGCTGATTTCACAGAGGTAGACTTCTGGTCCTGGTTAACACTCTGAGGTGGCTGTGGCTCCGGTAGTATCAGGCATATGTGTGCTGAACATTGGGATAAACAGTCATGTAGCAGAAGGAGTGTTTGTCTCACTGAGGATGAATTTATTATGAATGAAAGAAGATTTCTCCACAATTGTAATCAAGGTGCTTTAATTAAAAAAAAGATATGTCTGTTTGGTAAAAACAAAGTGTCAGGGCTAATAATGTATTAAAGGAGCAGGATATGAGCCCTCACTCAGCCGTGCTACTAATCTTTCCAGGTGGCCATTTGCATTTTGTGGTGCAGAAAGCATTTTTACCACAGACCACCATTAAAAAGAGACATCTGTAAAACTGTTGACAAGATCCTTCACATAAATGGAGGTTTTATATTCATAAAACTTTCCCAGTAAGTAGAAAAGACTTTTTTTTTCACTGTTTTTGGGTGGTCTCTTCATCCTTTTCTCATGAAAGTGAATTTGGTTTTACAGAGGATGAACTAAATTTGATTTAGTAGTTAAAAGTTAAAGGGGCGTCATGTTTATAACAAAAAAAAAATCACACAATCAGAAGACCACCCTCATCTAAATGTGCTGATGTTAGCTTCATGTGATTGTTGTGCAGCATGTGACTCTCAGTACTCCTCATAAGTATATTTCTCACTGCAAATAATCCACTGGAATCCTTCTCGTCTAGTTATTTTTAACCCCTATCACAATGTAACCATAAATGCAACATATTGGCTAAACCATTAAGCTTCACCGGGTAGCTGTGATTTGTAAAGGGGTGTGCATAGGGGGCGCTGTTGTTATGTTGATCTGAGTGTGTGCTACTATGTTGGTTTTGTTATGAGGTGACTTATGAAGGAAAATAGCAGCTCTTTATAAGACAACAGTGCCCATTGTGGGTCACCTGCAGAGAACAGCGTGACTGCCATTTGATTTGCTTATTGATCAAACTTGCTTTGAGTGTTGATTGGATCATTTATTTAGGTGGATGAGTTGCTCTGCTGGTCGTTTATGTATCTTTAAGCAATTTAGCTGTATTGACAATGTAAAACAAAAAGTTATTGTAGACATTTAAAGTAGTGACTGAGTGTCGTCCCTTCATGTACTTTTAGATTCTTCTGAGCCACACGCATGTAAATCTGCCTCATATGTTTGTAACCTGAACGCTGTAATGAACCATCTCAACTTACCTACTGCTTCCTGACGATTATTGTCAAAAACCATTTTGTGATATTTGAAACAGAACATTGTTACGGAAAAAATAACCCTTTTGAGAAACACCTGTTGATTTCAAAGGGACTGTGATGCAATGGTCTTGGCTTTGCTCTGGACCATGAAGCCCTCACCAGCTTTCACGCACGCACTTTCTCAGTAGAAACCACTTGGACCACATGCTTCTTGAATCCGCTTCAAGTATTGACACATGTCCCTCTCTGCAGGTTTTCCACAGTTTCCACTTTTTAAGATTTCACGTACAAAATAAAGCTCGTTACAATCCAAGCGGTGAAATGTTACCTGCCGGCTATAAAATATTGGCATAGTGGAGTCATTCAGGTTTGAGGCTCAGTTTCACGCTCAATTTAGCAAAGTTAAACCTGAGCACTGCAGTATGTGATCTCATTCTCATGCCTGTGTGTGTTAATAACTGGCCAACTAGGGCCAATGGGGCCATCTGAACAGGGAAGTGTGTATATAATGATTTTAATGGAAGAGAGGAATCCCTCTATCCAGTCGAATGGGGAGGTCTTTCTATCATCTCACTTTTCCTGCCCAGCTTTTCCTACTGTTTCTCCTGAAGGCATCCCCATCCGCCTGGGCAGATGTCCCTCTCATTTGGACCTGACTGGAAAGGAAATGGAAACATCTGGCAAGAGGGACATGATCCATAGAAGGAAAAAAAAAAAGACAAGAGGAAGAAGAGCGGAGTCGGGAGGAGAGTGACTTTTCCTGGAACAAAGGTTCAGACTTAGAACAGGTTGGCGAGCACAAAAGAAATAAAACACATCATCCAAGTGCACTGGAAGTTCACCTTTCATACGGAGCCTCAGTCACGTTTGGCGTTTGTACAAAGGGAATATTATCCTTCAGTTGTTGTTTAGACATTTAATGTGTAAACGTGCAGTTTGACACTAAATGAATCTACTCAAAGGAAAAAAAAGTTATTTCATTTGAACTCAATCACTGTATGTTTTAGATGATATTGTCTAAACCCATGCCAAGAAAATATTGGAAACGTGTGTCTATGCTTAAATAAATATGTTTTATAATATATGATAAAATGAGCAGATGTGTTATAAAACCTATGAGGTGCTATCACAATCCATGAACACCGAGTGATAAATGGTGTGACATAACTAAGATATACAGGAGAAAGAGATGCGTCTGGCTGGCACAGTGTTCCATCGTTTGATGCGTAATTACGCATATGGACAAGTTGATTGCTGGCATTAAAACGAGTAATAGAAACTTAGCTGCCTAAGGGGGAAAACATGTATTAGCCTACTCACTGGTCTCTGGCGGTCCGTACACCATGTTGAATTTGTATATCTCTTTGGCATAGTACTCCGTCTCTGTGTTGTCCTGACCGCAACTCTGCTGCCGGTTCCTCCCCAGCTCCTTCAGTAGCTCCTTGGTGCTGTTATACAGCGCTTGGATTTCATATGGGATTTTATTCGGTTGGAGGGATTGTGGAGGACTTGTGAGTCGGAGTTTGCTCAAGATTTGACCTCGTATCGCCTCGACCCTCTTCCTTTTCACATGGTCAATATCCACAGTTGCACACGTTGACAGGCATGAGCTCAAAGTTGCGCAGTTGAGGAGGAGGACAAACAGTAACGCTTTACCCAAATGCATCTTTCTTTCTGCATCTGGTGCAGGCGGAATGTGCGGATGATTCACAACAAGGACTGTCAAAAGGTCCGTGTCAGCTAGACTTTATATCACACTGATACACTCTGATTTGGCTGCTAAAAGGATGAAATTGTCCTCGTTTAATTCGTGTCCCCTTTCTTTATCAGCAGAAATCCAAGTTTGGGTTTGCTCATTTGACATTACTCAATTCAAAGTCCCGATCTGATGCAAGCAAATGTGAAATCTATCCGGAACAAGTATCTCAACAGAAATAAACTTTTCTTTGGCATACTTGTGCTCAATCCAGCAGATTTAAGTCGTCCCGCGGCTTGGCATATTCCTCCTCTTTTCTGTCTCATTAAAATCTACAGCCTCTTTATTGTCTCTCAGGAGGAAGACCACATGCTGTCACGTTGACGAGGTAAATACGACTTTGAGCGCTCCGTACGGCCTCACAGGGAGTTTTATACCACTCGTTTCTGACGTTTGATGGGAGGAGGGACCGCGTGCAGGCGCCCGGGAGTGCCCAGATCGCAACAGCGATGCACCAGCCATCAACTCTGACATAATAAACACGTTGGGAGAAAAAAAAAAAAAGGCAGCTGATTTTCTGGGCGCGTCAATTATACAGTTTGAAGATTTATTTGAAGCTGGAAAGTTACATTTTTGAGCTGCAGAGCTTCTCTGTTTTTAAATGTGTCGAGACTTTTTTTTAATGTTACACTGTCAGCTGCTGTCCTCTTGTCTACTTACTTACTGCTTAGGTGTACAAAAGACCAGGGTTGTGCGCCCTCTAGTGGCAAGTAGTGGTACCTGTCGTTTTATCAAGCAGCACCTGAGCTGAAAATGTTTATAATTATGCATGTATTGTACATTGTCTTATAAGTAAAACAAACACCAAAGCTCACCGTCTTCCTTTGTGGTCTTTGATTATCCTCTGATAGAATCTCAAATAATAAAGTCTCAAGTTCAACAAGTTTACACACAGAAGATAATCTGTGATAATTCACTTTTGTCTGCTCTCTTTATGTCCGAGTCTTCTTACATAGAGGCGCACAATACAGGCTAATCCTGTTGTCGGAGGCTCTCCTCACATTACAGAAACCCTTTCAAACTCCGCATGCTGGCAACATGATTACATTACTGTTCAAAAAGATCCAAAGTTTCCTCACTGTCAGCGCACATTTTCCCATGCCCTCTGCAAACCACCATCCACACAAAATTCTTTGATTTTCTCCTGTCTAGGATGTCTAACAGGGTTTTTTTTCCCTCTTAAGTTATTTTATCTTTTTGTTTTTTTCCCCCTCCGCAGTCTGTTTTATCTCTATTCATAGAGCATATCCACATTTCTCAGAACTATTTTAGGTCAAAGCTCACTCAACCACTGGAGGCCCCCTTACCCAAACATGGGGTCTGGCATTTCACTCATGTTTCTTTTGCCCACCAGTTTACATAGCGAGGATGATTTTGTAAAATGTCCAAACATGGTAAATATTTTAGTCATAAAACCAGGTGTACACCATCACATCTAGTGCAAACCCTCCAGTATTTGTATTTTATTTCCTCTATTGATTCTCTGTTATTTTTGTCTTTCCTATAGTCAGATATCATCTGAATCAGTTGTTCTGAAGCAATTACAGCTTCTAGTATCTGCTGACTTTGATACTGTGGTTATAAAAAAAATGTGGGTATTTTTTTCCTTTTGGTTTCTGGATATTGTTTGGAAATAAGTTTCCAATAACGTCACTCTGAGCTCCAACTCAAATGTCTTCATTCATAACTTGGTTTTGTGTGTGTGTGTGTGTGTGTGTGTGTGTGTGTGTGTGTGTGTGTGTGTGTGTGTGTGTGTGTGTGTGTG
>JAVQJX010078326.1:0-10767 GCA_036025115.1 Ambassis agassizii
CACTGGTGGAAAAAAAACAGGCCCATAGGGGACTATATTATTAGAACGTCTCTTAGAGTGTCTGACCTGTGTTTAGTTTGCAGAGTGGTATTGACCACATAGAGTGATGTACAAAAACACATGTGCTCAGCGCTTAGAGATGATGTAACCGTTTGGCAAGATGTTTCCCAGCTGGTTCTTACCAGACAAATGTTTTCATTACAATCAATCCTGTCACTTCTACAGCATACAGGTGGACTCTGGAGATTCTGATGAAAGGAAGAAAGAATGAATGTAGAATGAGAGATGAAGTGATGGATTGATATGAGTAACTACAAAGAACCCAAACACAGAGTGCATTTTAAAGAACCACCAGACGGGGGCAGCAGTATGGGCTTGGGTTGGTAACCAGAGGGCTACCGGTTCAAGTCCACCCTCGGACCAAGATCCGTGGAGGTGGACTGGTAACTGGAGAGTTGCCAGTCCACCTCCGAGATATAGCCGAGGTGCCCTTGAGCAAGGCACCGAACCCCCAAACTGCTCGGGGCATGGCAGCTGTAGCTCCACTCCACCTCCTCTCTATGCATGTACATGGGTGTTGTGTGTGATGTGTATGAATGAAAAATATAGGAGTGAAATGTAATTTTTTTTATAAAGTATATAAAATTAAATTAATTTAAAATTAAATGATCATATTATTATGGGACAAGAGCGTTAAACTTTTTTCCTCTCTTAACAGTCTCAGACCTATATGAACACAACGAAACATCATTAAAACTTTTTGAAGCAAACGTCTCCTTAACATAAAATAAAAGGTTATCTGCTAATGACAACTGAATCAGACATCACATAAACCTAATCATCATTACTCATCTCCCTAATGTATTAGTTTAATATGGGAGCAATGCTGTGGTGTCAGAACACATAAAAGCCACACATAGAGAAGGATAAATGAAACCTTATTTGTTTTCACTTATCTCTTTAAAATGTTAAATATGAAGCCGATGACCTTGATGAATCATGAAAGATTAATAAACATCATCAGCCCAGCCAACAGCAACACAACTCTTATCAGAGCAGCACACACACACACACACACACACACACACAGTGGTCTCCCATCTCAGATAGAAATCACACATACAAATAAAAAACAGGACCTGAATCCTGTTTACATCATAATTATGAAGCTTGTATCTGCAAAAGTGCAGCCATGGGAAGATAAAAGATCAACGTGGTTAAGGAGCAGTAAAGGAACATGCTGTTCACAGACAGAACGTTCTAAAAAAAACCCAACATGTTAGCTAAACTCAGTAAATTCTACAAATAATGGATAGAAGCTTTGTACAGTAGCAGGTGTCATGAACCTGAGCTAAGCACTGATAATGTATTTTTTCTATTTGAGATTCGGTGATATCTCAAATAAACCCCACAACACCATCCGTCCATTAAAAGCCTGGAGGCGGCTGATAACCAGCGATGTGAATGTCAAACTTCCTGACATCTCACTTGGTTGACTTCATCAGCAGTGTTAGCACACTTAGTGCTCAAACACCTGAAATGAAAGCAGTGCATTTAAAAAAACAAACAAAAAAAAACAGAAACTGAGGATATACTGTATATATAGCCTATATTTTATTATTATTATTATTATTATTATTATTGTCTACTGCCTTGTTACTTTAAGAAATAGAAAAAAGCAACACACAAAAATGACTTCATGGCTTCAATTACATTGAATAATAATGTTGAAGAAAATTCACAGCATTTAAAGACAAATGTACTAACTAAATGTACATTTTAAAGTATTTTTTTTTATACTATTCTAACCCGAAGAGGAATTAACTTCACTCCCATGAACACACATCTACACACACCACACCCATTCACATGCAGTGGAGAGGAGGAGTGGTGGTTGCCCAACCCAACCAGGTGGGGGTTTGGTTTCCTTGCTCAAGGGCATCTTGGTATTGCTACCTCTCCAGCTACCAGTCCACCTCCATGTGTCTTGGTTTGGGACTGGACTCAAACCGGCGGCCCTCCAGTTCCCAACCCAAGCCCCTAAGGACTGAAAGTACGTCTCTGTCTTAAATGGTATAATAATAATATAATATATTATATTATTATTATAATAATAAGAAAAAAAAATCAATGTGTCTTGCTTTTGCTGCCATAAACCACTGGAAAACTCCACTAAATAATCTGTCAGGAGATAAGGCTGTCAATAATCTATATTTTTCTTTATGTCAATAAATCCCTGCACTCGTCATGCTGTGATGTTACAAGCAGAAGACGCAGCTCTTACAGGTCAGATCTGTCCCATGAACAAATATTTCGGAGTGACAAACTATAAAATATATAAATAAATATCCACTTAGCTATTTCATTTATTATTCTTACAAAATTTCAGCTTCAGTTTGTGCTGTTTAGAGGGGAATTATTATGCACTAACAATATAAAAAACAGACAGTGACTCTCACTACAGAAACAGTCACTATGGAGCCAGAGGAGCACAATTGTTCTTGTATCAGGGTTTTGTGCTGCTCATTCATCCTGCACTGCATACCAAACTGTTTCCCAAGATCATGCTCTGAATACTGAATAGCTGTAACATAATGTGGAATGAATGCATTACGTGCACTACAACAACAGCGAAAAGATCTATTATCTTATTTTTCCAAACAACGGAGGCTTTGCTCTGTTTGCAAGTTAATGTATGCTGTTTTTACAAGAACATGGTTTGTGGTGCTCTCATGTAGATATGTCAACTTATTAACACACACACACACACACAGTTCTCTGCTCATAAATGAATTATTTTCAGTATTATCTATCAGATGCTTTCTACTGATGCACACATATACAGAAGAAACGTACAAATGTGTTACAAATACCACTACGGGCAGGGAGGAAAAGGAGTGTGAGGAAGAGATGGTTCCATCTTTCCCCCAGCGTTCCCTTCGCTTGGCTTACATAAGGTCACACCAGCATCGGACTCAACAATTGATGTGTGCATGTGTTCAATGATGACGTCATAAGACATAAACAATCAAGATTTTTTTTTTTTTTTAGATTTTATTTTGACGATATATTAGCCTGGAGTCAGACACAATAACAGATATATACATATACAAAGCAGCTGGCGACACACATACTCTCTATGCCTGCTGAGCTGCAGCCCTGGCAGCTAAACGCTCCTGTCTCTCCTGCTCTGCCTTCTCCCTTAACTCCTTCTCTCTCTGGATCAGATGCTTCCTCTCAGCTTCCCAGACCTGCACCCGGCTCGCATACTGCTCCAGGTCCAGTTTCTCTGCAGCAGCCAGGTTCTGCTGAGCCAGATTTGTCACCAAAGTCTGGAAGGAGTCAACGTCTACTTTACCCTGAGATTCCAGCTGGCTGCTCAGTTCCTGGAGAGAGAAAGAGAGAGAGAGAGAGAAAGGGGGAAATGAGAAAATGGCTGAAGGCACCAAAAAGTCAGCTCATCACTTCATTTAATGACTTTGGAATGAGGACTACGGTTTAAACTTTTGAATGCTTGAAAAGTTACGGTCTAATTGAGGCTGAATGCTGCATTTCTCTTTTTAAAAATCTGAATCCAATTGATGTGCACCACATACATTGCATTTTCTGATTACACATAACACTGAAAATGAAGCACAACTTCTAAAGGAACAGCGTTGACTCGCTGCATCAAATATTTATGGAAATAACGTCACTGGTGAAACTCGTCACGCCTCATATTTTTGACCACTATCAATGTTATAAAGTTGGGGCCCCCTGGTTTCTTTGTTCTTGTTTTTGCCACACCAGGAAGCATTCTGCACACGCGATCTCTGAAATCTACATTCCAGATACTGGTTTCACACCATTTTCATGGTACAGGTGGTGGTAACATGTCAAAAAGTCCTGATGCAGCGACAAAGGCAGGAAAGAAGAAGAATGAAAACTGCGAAAAATGTATATGAAAATGGTTTATGAGGAAGGAAATGCATTAAACGTGACCTCAAGGATATGCACAGTGCATCTTGGTGAGTGAATGTAAACAGAAAGGCCTTAGAGCACGTTGAATGCAAAGCTTATAGATTGGTATTCACTGATGAGATTAATGTCTAATATTAAGCTTAGGTGACGCTGGACACCCTGCCTGTTAAAACACAGGTTCATTTTATTACTATTATCATGGCCCAACTATGACCACTGCTTTTTTGCTATGAGGGCTTAAGATTATTGCCTCAAAACAGGGCAGTGTTTTTATACAAAGAGTTTGAAAATTCTGTCTTGACCTTCAGTAAAGAAAACAAACTCTCAATTACATCAGAGAGCCATACAACACCGTGTATTCCTGTTTTGAAACCTCAGACATGACAGGAAATCTCTGGCTTTCCCAGACAAGGAACGCTAATGTAAATTCAGCTGCAGCAAAAGCACACCTGCTGTACACACACACACACACACCTTGAATCTGCTAGCATAGTGAGGCAGCTTAGCCTGCTCGGCCTGATCATCTTCATCCATAACCTCCTCCTCCTTCTTCTTCTCGTCCTCTTCTGCTTCTGTCTCCTCTCCAGAGGAGGAGTCGGAGTTGGCGGACAGTTCCTGCAGCAAGTTATTCAAATAGTCTAGCTGAAAAAAAATAAATGAATCAGTCAGTAATCATTGTGTAACAAAGGTTCCTACCTGAAAATGGCACCTAAAAGTTTGCTTGAATATTCGCAGATGGGCAAATGATGAAAGAGGCTGAACTCCTGACTTGACAACTCCCCTCTTAATCTCACAAAAAGGTAAGATTAACTATGACCTGAGGCAGCACCTTCATTTGAGAGGTAATGCTTCCTCTCTGTCATTTGCTGTTATCTTCTCAGTCTACATTATTGCTGTGTCCCGCTGTCTGACACAGGCTGTTCAGCAGTGTTTCTTACAGACGTCCTCTGTGCTGCAGGCTGTCCGAAATCTCATTAGATGCAGACAAGGTGAACTATTGAACTGGACAGCACAGGCCGGATTACAACGCCGACTGTGTGTATATATGTAAAAATAATAATATGACAGCATGTGTGTTTCATCTCAGCAGATGAAGGCCGTCTGTGCCAACCTGGACAGTAACACCAGTCAGTCTAAGGCGTGTGTGCCGCTCTGTTTTTGCAGAACCACAGTCATTGTGCAGCATTTTCACTTTGGATTCTATTGGTAAAGCCAGATTCAAATTACAGAAGTAATATTGGGAAGTTAATGTCAGAAGTTTCCTCTCTTTGTTTTTGTGTAAAACCCACACTGTCAATCTGTATGTACATACTGTGTCTTTAGACAGCTTTACATCACTGGAAGCAGCAGCCACTCTCTCCATAACGGCCAGTGCCTCGCCCAGATATCCTCGAGCCCAGGAGAGAGGCATTCCTTTAAAGGTGGCATGTATGCCCTTTAAATTCTCCACCTTTCCTGAATGTGGAAAGAGAAGAGAAATAAATGAGACAAGCAGCAAAATGAATGCCTGACTGGTGAATTAATCATCATAAAAGAGTCACTGTGGAGGAACAAGTTCAATTACACACCTAGGAGCGCATTGCCCAGCAGCTGTGCACTAAGGCCAATGGTGTTGTTTTGCGTCAGTCCACAGATGAGCAACGATGCCCCCAAAGCTCGCTCCTCTGACACCTGGACACGGAGCAAAACAAGTGGTCTCGTAAATAATTTGTTAGCTGAGAAGAACAAGATATTAATAAGCAGACTGGAATCACTTGTTGCGGTAACACCTCGGATGCTCCTGCTGCTGTTGTTGTTGTACTCACAGTGAGCTGTGGTCTGGTTGCTAGGTAACTGGCCAGAGCATATAGAGACAGGATTTGAGTGGAGGAAATGTCAAAGGCTTCCTGAAGCATCACCTCTTCAACCACAGAGCACGCAGCTAAACCAAAAAACACACTTATGACTCTTTTGTAGTTAATAAACATTAACTGGACAGTGCAGGAACAAGAGTGAAAAGGTTTTAAATGTAAGATTTTGTATGTGACGTGTGAACTTTATTTTTTCCTAAATGTGAGGCTGAAAACAAACTTACACTTAAAGTCTCCATCCTTAATGTAAGAATCCAATAGAAGGTTAAAGGTGAAGTCATCTGGAAATATTCCATACTGGACCTGCACACAAAAAACATTTGCATCATCAGCCGTAGGGGCGTTTACTCTACATGATGTGTTAAAGATGGTGTATATCTCACTCAATAATGCAACTGCTGATTCTTAATACATCACTAACCAGTAGGCCTGCTTATCTCACTGCAACATGTCACCGATCAAAACAACAGCAGCCATGTTGACTCCACTGGTGAGCTGACTGTCTCTGCTTTTGTTCATTTAGTGATACTACAGAACACACACCATGCATGCTGGGCTCAAACATGTTTGACATAATGTGTGCAGCTCAGATCAGTTTGAAAATTGTGCCTGGATTTTGATACAACTGTATCTGTAAAGTCTCATGCTGACAGCAAACTGCAGCTGTCAGCCTTGATCAGATCAGATTTCCTCTTTGCTTAAACAGATGAGCCTCAGCCACACTGACTAAATGATCTTCTTGTACCTTGTTTTTAAGTGTGTGCAAGGCCTTCTCTCTGCTACCATATTTTAGACACTGTCTGATCCAGCTGTGAATGGTCCAGTCCCGCAGATACCAACAGTTTGGACTGTGACGAAACCTTGATCAGGAAGAGACAAAAAGTACAATGTTAGCCACAGTTCTGTCATACAAATGTGAAAGATAAAAACATAGGAAAGATGACAGGAAAATACATGTGATGAGTCTATGGTAAACACATGGTGTAGCACAAGAAGATATTTTATGGGTTCAGATTAATTTAGAAGCATTCTGCAGTGGTATTGTAATTTTCATTGTTTTCCTAATTAAGACATTGAATGTCTCCTAAACAAGGGAGCATTTGGGAAACTAAATCATAAGAATGAGTGCAGATTCCAGAGGAAGGAGTAAACAGGAAAGGTCTGGAGTTGCAGTGAACAAAGAAAAGCATGTGACTGAATATAAACCAAAACAAGACAAACCAAACAGACAATTCATTCCAAGGAAAAACACATACGTTGGTACCACAAAAGACAAGGAAGCTGCAAAAATGATGCAGAGGGAATATAAATGTAGCCCACATACTTGTACAGGTAGTACTCTGCTTGATCAACTTCCTCTCTGGATGAAATGTTGTCAACGAACTGAAACACAAACAGAACAGTCAGGAATAAATGTTGTCTCGACATCCATCAAGCTTTACAACAAACAAATACAGTCCATTTGAATCTAGTTTACCCGAGACACAGTGAGAGAGCTAACGGGGAGATTCCTCTCATATATCCTGTCCATACTGTTGGCCAATAAAGCTGTAAGTAAAACAATATTATTACATTGTTACAAGTGGTAATAAACAACTATTTTATGAATACAAGGCATCAAAAACACAAGCAACAGCCATGATCCAATCAAAGCAGCATTCTTAATCCTATCTAAGCCACATGAGGTTCTGTGTTCAAACAGCTACAAGACATTTCAGGCTCTATAACACTGCAGTGCTGCGCTGCCACCTTGTGTACACAATTGCAAAATGTGATGCAGCATACAATCCATTCAATCATCCTCTCCACATATGGATATCTATCCAAATTAAAATTAATTAAATAATGAATTACAAATAAATTGGTTTAAAAACACTGTCTAAAATAAGTAAACACTATTAAACTCGAAGCAAAAAAACGCATATAAACATTAGAAATTGATCATCTGAAACACCATGTGGCTTTCTCTCTTTCCAATCCATTCTTTATAATAGTCCTCCTGTACAAGAGCAGCAGGGGTGCCATCCGTGTATCACATGTGATTATTGGCTGTGTACAGTCAAATTAAATTTTGGTTGAAGATAAGATAGAAGAAATTAGCATTAGTCCTTTAATTCTTACCCAGGTTCTGTGGATCTTTCTCCCTCGCCTCCCATACTTTGGTGTCTGTGTAAGCTGCTGAAAGCAACCATCGTCTAGCTGCCAAGACAAACAGTTGACATGCAGATATGAACACTCTTTGCAAGACATTATGCTAATTATACACATTTGTAGCTCAAGAAAACTGTGTGCTATCTTTACTTGGCTACGTACAGCTAGCTTATATTGCATATGAACTGAGGACGTTAGCTTCTCTTGCATAAACTCTTGGATTATGATGAATAAAGGCAGAACAAATAGATGTTAAACACAGAAAGTACATGAAAGTAAGATTTTGATTTCTCGTAGCCAGAAGTAAGATGCGTTTACCTGAAAGTGACGGAGATAAACATTTAACTTTGACAGCAGCAGTCACACACCGTTTCAACACGGAGGCTGCCATCTTGGACGATACCACATAAGTACGGAGGCGGGGGGGAATTTCATATTCGTCTTTCAACCTATAAGCATAAATCGTTTATACTAAGATGCAAAATTTTGTTATTAAACTATGAAATATATGATTTAATGTGATGTCATGTAATATAAGTTTTGCACAGATACAAAAAAATACTTAAAACGGACGGAAGAGGGCGCTGTTTCTACAGAGAGGACAGGAACCAGGCACCCAGGCTTAAGTGCAGGAGGTTCACTTTGCCCTGTGGCACTGCATCTAATGCCATGGCCGGTCTCACTTAGTAACTCAGCATCATGCATGGATGCTTCTCATGACATTAGATTTCTCCAGTCATGTTTGAAAGATTATAAACACACTCCCCAAAATAGTAACTCACCCTGAAAATAAGGCAGGAAGCTGTAGGATGGCTGCATAAATAAAGAGCTGAGCTGATTTACTTTCGCAGTGTACTGTAAATATATTTGTCTGTGAATAGCAGGCATGCTGACCTGCTGTCACCTCTCTGTCAGTGAGCCAGTGTTTTTGTTACTGCAGCAGGACAGCCCTCAGCTATAATTACAGAAAGCTTCTTGGCTGTGGGTCGAAGGAGGTGACAGGTTGAGACTAGGGTGGGACAGTTTTGTCAAACAAAACGAGGAAGAATTTTAGCACCATCTCGCCTTCTCACTGTGCAGCAAAACAGGAAGCCTGTACCTGGGATGAACAAGAGAGAGAGAGAAGTCAAAGGGAAGTAAACATTTCTGTCTTTTCAGGAACATACCATGACAGGAGAATGTTTTTTAAATCATTTTTTTTGCAAAAGAAAATCAAAAAATAAAGCTCCTTCCTACACTCCTCTCTTCATCCAGACAATAGAAACCCTTGTGGTGCAGTGATGAAAAGAATTCAGAAGTATTTACAGGTACTTACGGGCATCCCCCCGTCTGCTTCTCCTTTTAATTCACATTCATATGACACAGATGTAGGTTAGTGAGACGTGACACAAAACAACATTATCTGAAATGTGTCTACACAGAATGACAGTGCATTTTGGAGGCATGAGTGTCCTGCAGGAGAATATCCAAAAATACATCAAACTTTCTGGAAATAATAATAACAATAAGATACATCTGTTTTCTAAAGAATACACACTTTGTTGGCTTACATAACAGGTAAGTAGAGAATGAAGCACCCTATTATATACAACACTTGTTTAACCTGAAATAATACACTAATGATTTGATGATTTTTGGTTGATATAATTCTGGTTATGGTTCATAAATTGATCAACTCGTCATCGTTATCATCATTTTTTCATGCAAATCATGGACTTAAACATTTTATTTTTTTTAAAAAAGCTTCTTCAAGATTTCTCCTTTGTTCATTTCTGGATTCCCATGGTTTGTTAAGTTTCATTTCATTAAAACACACGTTGTCCTTCAGCAGGTCTCAGTCATACCTTACTTATTTTTGTCAGAGATGACACATTGATTCTGGACAGTGATGAGCCTGTGGTCTTCTCTCAAAGTCAGCGGTTGGGATTGAAACGTGTAGGTGAGGAAAGGAAAGAAGAGGAGGATGTGAGAACTTCCTCAAACTGTTTGCAGTTTCACCCTCTGGAACTCTAGGTGGTCGTTGCTGGTAGAAACAGAGAAGCTGCTGTTCTGCATTTATCTGACAAGAAAATGTTTTTTGTTTTTTTTACCTGAAGTGGCATGATGGAGTGACTCTTCATTTATGTATGATAAAGCTGTTTGATGTACTGATTTATTTTCTACTTCATGACGATAAAAAAAATACTTTTATTTCATTTTTCTTTTGGGCTTCTGCAATGAGCAGAAACAATGCTTTATTCTGAGTCACACAGACATATGAAGCCTTTGTCTGGGACACCCACTGTGTCCGTCACTGATGTTTGATCACGACCTAAAAGAGAGAAGGGGAGAGGTGTTTTCTCTTCCTCTTCCTCTACTTTGAAAGAGCAGCAAGAAGAGAAACACAAGCTTTTTGAAACACACATCTCTCTCTTGGTATAAAGTGCAGAGAGGATCTAGATGCAACAAATTCTTTTAAAACACTCACAGGGATGTTGAAAAGGCTGCTAAAGACACCGAGTGCACAGGTTCATGCTTTTATTTTTGCATTTATTCAGCAGAATCATTATTCAGGTCACTCCCATTGCAATGGCAGACAATAAGGACTCCAATAATAATCATTAAACACCATTTGAAGAAAAATCACAGTTTATTTATTTACTCAAGCTTTATCAAAAGTTTACTTTTAATACAAATCAAACAATCTCAAAGCATGCACATTGGATTTAAACATATTAATGTCATTGATTAGAGAAAACGAAAGTTGCATATTTGAGTGAACATTGCAAAATAATTTGTAAAAAACTAAAACATTAAATATTTTTGT
>JAVQJX010078335.1:0-14632 GCA_036025115.1 Ambassis agassizii
CGTAAAATTACGACTTTATTCTCATAAAGTTATGACATTATTCTCGTAAAATTACGACTTTATTCTCGAAGATTGTGAAAAAATATTTTTCTAAATGTGGCCCTAATACTCCGTCGTACTCCGTCGTACTTTATAAACCAAAGTTTAAATGTTAAAAGTCAAAAAACGTTTTTCATACAAATTAATAAAATAAAATAGAAATCATAATAATAATTTATTTATTTCATTTATTTTGTTTTGTTTTGGCGCGAACGGTGTTCCGCGCGTGTCTCTCCTGCAGGTCTCGTGGGGGCGTGTCCACGCAGCTCCAGCTGGAGGGTCAGGTGGAGGAGGAGGAGGAAACAGTCCGCTGCTGCAGGGAACCGCGCACTCAGTCCGCGCAGCGCAGCGGCCGCTGACACACACAGACCCCGCAGAGGAGCTCCATCAGCGGACGAGACCCGCACAGCGAGCCGCCGCCTCGCGCTCCCGGTCCCGGTCCCGGTGCGGCTTTATGCGGGAGGACACGCGGCAGTAAAGCGGTTTATGTTCTTCAGGTAAAACGCTTCAGTCTTAATCTGGAGTTCATCTGAAAGTTCCTTTAAAAGCAGCTTCTGGATCTTTAAAACAAACATTTGGTTTTATTTGAAATGTTTTTGTTGGAAACCTTTTTAAATGATGTTGTCAGACTTTTCTGCTGTGTGTGTGTGTGTGTGTGTGTGTGTGTGTGCTGTCACTGATAAGCTTTCAGCCCCTCCTTCATCACTAAACAACAACCTTTCCACCAACAGGTGTTCACATCACTGAACCTTCATCCTCCTCCTCCTCTTCATCAGCTCCTGTCTCACACATGTCATCCTGACCTTTATTGTGATGTTTTGCTCCTGAAGCTTCTCTTTCAGCTCCTTTTAACATTTAATTTGAAAGTTTCTGTCGCGTCCACAGGGGGGCGCCACACTTAGCACGCCTCCTTAAATCGCGAAGATTTGAGGCTAAATGTTGAACTTTTCATTGTCAGGAAACGATGTGAACAAAAGCAGGAAAACAAATTAAACGATGTTTTTCAGAATAAAAGTCTGCAGTGGGATCTTGATGGATTGGAGGCAGCATCAATCAGAGCACTTCCTGTTTCTCTTCTTATTTCTGATGCCTTTACAGATGTTATCAGGAGACATTTCCTTTGAATCCTTCACAGGAAGCCTCAGCTCATTACAGGAGCCTCACGTGTGTGTGTGTGTGTGCATTGATATGATATCAGTTAATTAGTAACGGTCAGACATGCAGCATTATATAACGCTCACATGTGGCTCCCTGTGGATCGAAGGGGCCTGTCTGTTCTCATCTGTGTTTCCTGGCCGCTCGGCCCGAGGCGCCGCGAGCAGCCAGCAGTCTGTTTGTTATTACTGTGTGGCCATTTTGTCGTCACAAAGTTTTAATTAGCAGCTTTGTTGTTGAAGGTCAGCGTGAGGCCTGCGGGGAAGCAGCAGCCTTATCTGTGAGTTTAAATTGTTTTTTTTAAACACTCAGACAAACTCATCAGAGCTGTGCAGGGACCTTCAGAATAAAAGCATCTCTGTGTTCACGCTGCAGCTCCGGATGGATGCACAGCGATCGATACGTGTGACAGAACAGCAGAAGTCACTTTAGAGAGCCTCCTGCCGGGCTCAGGGTCAGAGGGCGGAGGAGCACAGAAATCCTGCTTCTTCATCGCCCATGGAGCCGGTCACCACAGCAACAGGTGAACGCCGGGCTGTGATTGGCTGAGAGGCAGGTGATGCTGAGATAGGGTATCAGATGAACCTTTGATGGCATTTCTGTGAGAGCGTAATCAGAACGCGCTGCGACTGGACGGAGGACTTTGTGTCTACAGCACAATAAAAAACAAACATCACATGAGCTCAGCAGGATGTTATCTAAGGTGGTTAGCTTCTCGGAAAACTGTCAAAGAGCTTTTTGTGTGTCGCTCATGTGGTTCCTCCCTGCAGCTGTGTGCGTCTTTTTTTTTCTTCGCTGGCGGCCATCTTGTGTCCTGACAGGGCCCCTCTGTAATCCCTCTTTTCCTGAAAGATCAAAGCTGGGATTATTCACTCTGATCGTTATCTTAGCGCTGTTAGCTTTAGCGCTGTCACTTCTGCTGTCCATCATGTGGTCGGAGCACATCCCCCCCCCCCTCCTCTCATGTGACCTCACATATGATGGAGGCGAGGAGAGACAGCTTGCAGCTTCCAGGGGATGATGGGAGATGGAGGTCAAAGATGGATGGTTAAGCAGAGCAGGAGCCGCTTTGTCACCTGAACAGCTGCTCTGTCGTCTCACAGGGTGTCATAAGCTCACCTGAGCCTCTGTTGATGTCTTAACATCTTAACACACGTCCAGGAACCGAGAACTCGTCCTGATGGTGCAGCTGAGATCCAGGTGGAGGAGGTCTGTGCTGCACATGCTCAGTGCTTCCTGAAGGAGCAGTTTGCTGGACTAAAGCTGATTAAAGTTAATGAGCTTTAAGGAGGTCTGACGGGCGAAAGACTAATTAAAGTTGAGGGAGACATGAAAACCAGCTCTGACTTTTTAATGTTAGCATGCGAGTGTTTGTCCATCCAGAAATAAAGCGCCGTGTGCGCTCTTTAATGCGGTTGTGTTGCTTTGATGAGGGGCGCTCATCCCTTGTGATGTGTCTCATGACTGTGTTGATGTCTGGAGGAGGGGTGTGTGTGTGTGTGTGTGTCCTCTCGGCTCATGTGTTTGTGTTGTGTTGGCAGGTCGAGCGGCAGCATGATGCGGCTGCTGCTCTGTCTGCTGCTGCTTCCTGCGGCCGGCTGCAGCAGGACCATCGGCACGGACGTCACTCACAGAGACAGACACGGTGAGTGTTACCTGTTAGGACGTGATCAATAGCTACGATCGGTTTCAGTCAGGCCTGTGTGATCGTGTTGTGTCGGGGTCAGCAGGCCCAGCAGGATCTACTTCCTGTTCTGAGAACTGTGTGTTGGCTTGCTGTCGTCATGGAAACCATCCGGTTTGCCTCTAAGCTGACAGGAAATGAAGAGCAGCCTTTAAAATGATTTCCTTTATTTTCCCTCTGAATGTCTTCATGTTATAAATAACCTTATAAATAAGCTTCTGGTCACGGATGTTGCCGTTAATCCATCTCGCTGCTGCGGCCCGTCTGATTGGCTGCAGGTATAATTTTCCAGCTCTGTCTTTTTTTTCTGAGAAGTGAGGATAAGAAAGTCCCTGCGGCGCAGCTCGCTGAGCGCCTTACAGTGAACACAGGGCCTCTTGTTCCTCTGCTTCATGCATTCTCTGATGGATTACCCCCCCACCCACCCACCCACCCTCTCCCAAACCACATGACGTCTCACTGCTGTTTTTGTACATGCTAACTTCAGTTAGCTTCAGGAGCTCACCTGTTGCCATGGCGCCGCCCGCTTTCACTGACATATCCTTTGTGTGTCTTTTTTTTTTTTCATTCATCCCCCCGTAGAAGAGGCGGTTGCCACGACGACAAGGCCTCACATATACTACTGCCGCTCACCCAACATGGAGGACTTCACCTGCTGGTGGCATCCGCTGGACAACCTGACGGACGGCGAGGCGGTCAGCTACGTCCTCACCTACTCCAAAGAGTGAGACACTTTGACTCGCAGGAAGTTTCTGGGTCATGAGCCTTTTAAATCCATTTTGTTTTCTCGTGATGCTTTTAAGACGTCAATACATCAGAGCAGCTCTCACGTGGCCTCGACAGGCGCCAGCCGACCCACATAGCACACCGAGCGAAGAAAATGCTCCAGTAATCAGGACAAATTGGATTGCGGCCTTGACCCCGTGGCTCCGGCTCCTCAGCTGCACTTTGTTTGTTTGTTTGTTTGTGCAGATCTTGTTTTCATGCCTGTGCTTTTATTTTTGCAGCAAGGGGCCCAAACATGAATGTCCAGATTATGAGACGGCCGGCCCGAACAGCTGCCACTTCGACAGCAGTCACACGTCCGTGTGGAAGATGTACTGCATGAGCGTGACCGCCGTGACCTCACGCGGGAACTACACCTCCCAGGAGCGCTGCCTGGACGTGGCAGACATCGGTAACTTTACCACATTCTGTGCAGGAAGTGTGTGAGGGAGCTTGTAAAAAAAGGCAGAGACACTGTGCTTTTATTTTGAAGGAGACCCAAACGGCACAAAGCCTGTGTGGCCGTTAATCTCGTTTATGGAGGACTGAGTGTCTGTTATTATCCAGATGCAGCAGATTTGGAGCAGATCAGGCCGGGTGCAGCTCTGCACAGTGTCACACTCTGCTCTCTTGTTGGCTCAGATGTCAGCAGAGGTCAGACGCGGCGCTCTTATCAGAGCGGCGCAGGGCCCACGCCCGCTGATAGGGCGCAGAGCAGGGCGGCGGCCTGCGCGCTGTGTGTCACCGCTGTGTTTCTGTTACAGTTCAGACTGAAGCTCCGGTGAACCTGACCTTCTCGCTGACGGACGCCGGCGGCGATGAGATGGGCCACAACGCGCTGCTGTCCTGGACGTACCCGGTGCCGTCCGACCTGCAGTACGGCTGGATCACGCTGATCTACGAGCTGCAGTACAGACGCGTCTCCGAGCCGGACAACTGGAAGGTACGTCACCATGGCGACGCCCGAAAGCCGCTCTGTAGACGTTTCTCTGACGTCACGCGCATGTGTGTGTGCAGGTGAAGCATCCTCTGCGCGAGCCTCACGTGGAGCTGCTCGGACTTCCTGTCGGCGACTACGTGGTGAGAGTTCGCTGCCGGTCGCACAACTACGGCCTGTGGAGCAGCTGGAGCTCCACGCTGTCCATGAGCATCCCGCCGCGGCCGCCAGCAGGTACGACCGCACACCACACTTCATTTGAACACACGGAGAGGAGCCTGAGAGTGAGCGCTGTGCTTCACCTGTGCAGGTAAACTGCTGGTGCTGATCCTGCTGACGGGCGTCGGCGTGGTGGCTCTGCTGGTCATCACCTTAGGGGTGATTCCTCAGAGTAAGAGGTGAGCTGTCGTGACGACGTGTCCTCGTCTTCTTCGAGTTTCCGCTCATGTCGACCTGCATCAACACAAAAGCTGCTCACAGCTTCTTCTGTGTGTGTACTTTCAGAATAAAAGACTACTTCCTGCCTCCCATTCCGAAGCCGCGGATCATCGGCATCGACCCGCGGCTGCTCAAGGTAACGCGCCGGGAAACAGTGCTGCTTTCAGGGCCATGTTAAAGTGTGGTTTTTCTGAGCCTCTGTCTCCTCTCTCTGACCTCAGAAGGGGAACCTGGACGAGATCAACCATCACTTCAGTAACTTTCACAGCTACAGGCCTCCGAGCTACCCTGAGGAGGTGTGGGACCAGGTGAGCGCCGACGAGGTCTGTCTCACCGCGCCCAGGGACTACGGCGTCCACGGAGACGCCACAGACGGCGAGAAGGACGGCCTGATTGTTCCCTGTAACATGACGCCGGTAGCCGCTGACAATCAGTTCACAGCGCCGTACGTGCAGAGCCTGACGCCGTACTGCTCGCTGACTCCGGACGCCTTCGCCCCGTCTTTGGATGCACATTCTCTGTGGCCGAGGCCGGAGATCGTGGCGGTACCGGGGACGGACTACAGCATGACCGTCTCCCGCCCTGACCAGGCCGCCGTCACCGGCAGCCACCCGCCGCAGGACTTCTACACCTGCGTCCAGCTCATGAACGAATGCGGCGAGGTGCACCTGGTGCCGTGCTTACCGCCGGCGTACTGCCGGGAGTTCCCGCCCGTCCCGAGGGTCAGCAGTCCGGATCCAGCAGAGGAGGAGAAGAAGAGGCTGAGCGAGTACCAGGCCAAAAAGAACGTGATGAAGGCGCTGAAAGACGGCGGCTACTCCGAGGCGGCCGTCCCTCTGCTGCCTGTGGACACCAGAGGCTGAGGGACAGGACGTCCATCTGGACTCCACAGAACCCTTTTTTTCAGCTTGTCCGCCTTTGCTGTGGACGCACAGACACTGTGACAAAGTTGGACAGACCAAACCTGCAGATTCATTCGAGCCCCTCTGTGGTCCTGCGTCTCAGTTTGTCTCTCAGGAAAATAAAGTGCAATGCCATGTAGTGTCCCAAACCAGCCCAGACAGATCAGAGCCCAGATTGTGTGTGGACACCTGGACATGCAATGCAAACACACCGTCTCCGGTAGTTTATGAATACCTGTCAAATCAGCGTCTCTCTGAGCACCCCCCCCCCCCCCCCCTGTAGTTCATTTGTACCTGTGTGTTGATGCAGAGCTGCGTGTCGTCACTCTGTGTTTGTGTTGCCGTCGTGCTGTTTGTCTTCTTCGTGCCTTTTGTTTGTTTTGGGTTTTTTTCACACACACACAAATGGTGGTGCACAAAATGGTGACTCTTGTTGTTCAGTGTGGTGTCATTCTCAGGAAAAAAAGAAGCTTTTTCACTTTGTTGTCGTCCTGGAAACGCAGCGGGAGGAACTCACCTGTCTGATCCGCTGCCTCGTTTGTTTGTCTGCTCTCAGCACTTTTCCACCACAGTAAATAAAGTCTGTTCATATTCACCTCCTCCGGCTGCACCGTGTGACTTTAATGACCCCCACACACACACACACACACACACACACACACACACACACTTCTCCCTGAAGTACTCGAGTACTCTGTGGTGTCGGGTGTCAGGACCTCCTCAGGCCTGTGGGGGAGGCGGGGAGGTCTGGGTCTAACTTTAGGACAGCAGTGTGTCCGCAGGCGGCTTCAGAGGAGCACACATCACAACCACGGTAAGGAAACACACACACACACACACACACATAGAGAAACACACACACACAGGTAGGTGTGTGTGTGTGTGTGTTTGTAGGTTTCTGTAGATCCTGCCGGAGTTTTCACAGCTCTGATCAGAGCTGCTGCTGTTGTGTTGTTGGAGCTGTGAGCTCTGCTGTCAGGCCTGCAGGCTCAGGCAGCTGTCAGCGCCTTAAAAATAGACCTGCATGTCACACACACACACACACACACACACATTACAGCAACAACACTGAAACGTCTCTTCAGAGTTTTCATTTGATCAGACAAATTAAAGCAGATACATGAAGTTTAAATAGAAACACACTAATGGGGTCAAAGAGGAGCCGCCTCCTGCTACAGTTAGCTTAGCAGCCTCCTGCTAAGCTAACTGTAGCAGGAGGCTGCTAAGCTAACTGTCCTCTGAGTCGGACATCTTTGTTTTTGTGCTCAGCCTTCACATTTATTTACCATTCAGAAGGAGGAAGCTTGGTTGCCATGGCGTCGGCCAATGACAGCGGGGAGCATGGCGATCAGAACGTACCTGATGGAGAGGTGAAGGAGGAGGTGAAGGAGGAGGAGGAGGAGGAGGAGAGGAGTGTCCGAGGGGTGCAGTCCCAGTACCTGCGCTGTCCCTCCCCCAGGTACCTGCAGATTTTAAATGTTGTGCTTTTAATTTGAAACTTCCTTCATAAGGTCAGCGGTGTTTTATTTTGAAATGTCCGCAGCTTCTCCATGCTGTCGGAGTCCAGGTTCTCCGTGATCTCTGGCTCGGACGCTGACAGCATCTTCATGGAGCCCATCCACCTGTCCTCAGCCGTCGCCGCCAAGAAGATCATCAACGAGGGTGAGACGGACAAAAATATGTGTGAGAGGAGGACGCGTCCTTAATGGCCGTGATGAAGAGGAGGGTCATTAGAATTCTGCGGTGAAGCCCGCTGAGTCTGAATAATGGATTCAATCAGAGTCTTTATCTGAATCAGGCTGATTGAAAATCAGGTCTAATTTGTTCAAACGTCCTTCATGTGCAGCCGTCCACGTCTCGCTCCTCCAGCTCGTTACTGCAGACGGACGGAGACGCCTCTCACTGATGGAGGAAATGAGCCGGCGTCTCCTCCATCTGATGCTCTGCATTAGAGTAACGAGACGTGTCTCTGATGTGTCCTCCTCAGAGCTGCCGCCCCGCCCCCCGCGCACAGAGTCCGTCCCGGAGTCCATGCTGGAGAGCGCCGAGCAGCTGATGGTGGAGGACCTGTACAACCGGGTCCGGGACATGATGGACGACCGCAGCCCCTACAACACCCCCTGTGTGCTGGACATCCAGAGGGCCATGGTGCAGGAGCGGCTGGAGGCCCCCATGAACCCCGTGGACGAGGTGTGGCCCAACATCTTCATCGCTGAGAAGTGAGTCCAGCCGGAGCTGTGGAGGTTTTCCTGCCGCTGCCATCGGACTCACTGTCACTCTTTTTAGATCTGTCGCCGTCAACAAGGCGCGCCTGAAGCGGATGGGCGTCACACACATCCTGAACACCGCCCACGGCACCGGAGTCTACACCAGCCAGGCCTTCTACGCCGGCATGAGCATCCAGTACATGGGCATCGAGCTGGACGACTTCCCGGACGTGGACATCTCTGCGCACTTCAGAACCACCGCGGAGTTCCTGGACGAGGCGCTGCTCACACACAAAGGTGAGACGTCACTGAAGGCCTCATTTGACCTGAGGGACGTGCTCTGTCCCCGCATGATGTCCCCGTTTCTCAGAAGAGTTGTAGAATGTAACGCTGTCTGCTCCTCTCACAGGAAAGGTCCTCGTGGTCTCCATGATGGGGGTCAGCCGCTCCGCCATCCTGGTGGCGTCCTACCTCATGATCTTCCAGCACATGACCATCATGGAGGCCTTGACCTCCATCCGGAAAAAACGCGCCATCAGCCCGAACGAGGGCTTCCTGAAGCAGCTGAGAGAGCTGAACGAGAGCCTGATGGAGGAGCGGGACGACGACGACGACACGCTCAGCCAGTGCTCCGTCATCGACGCCCGCACACGCGCCCGCATCTTCGGCGAAGACGTGAATGATGATGATGATGATACGGATAAGGAAGACGAGCAGAGCATGATGGAGGTGAAGGCTCACTCCATCATGATGGAGGAGGAGGAGGATGGAGAAAGCGTGATGAGCAGCGTTGCCTCATCTGCGGCCGCCGCGGCGCTCAAGAGCGGACTGATCGGAAAGCAGAACGGGCTCGACAGCCAGGCGTCAGCTGCTGTCCCCAAGCACCTCGTCCTGCCTGAAGGAGACGGCAGGGAGGACGGGGACGATGACGACGGCGTGGACAGCATGATCCGAGAGTGGCAGCGGAGGAACGAAAAATACCAGAGCGAGGGGTGGTGGGAGGCGCAGCTGAACAGCGACGAGGAGGACGGAGAGTCTCTGTCCAAGAAGACTAAAGAAGGCGTCGACGTCGATGCGGAGAGCGTCACCAGCGAGGACGTACGAGCTGTGAAGGAGCGAGTGAAGCGACGGAACAGGCGTCCAGCCTCAGACGCCATGTCCACCTCAAGCTGCACCAGTTACTCCGACCTTTGGAAGCAGCGGCTCAGAGAGATCGAGGAGCAAGCCGCCGCCCGCTACCGCAAGAAAGAGGATGATGAAGACAGCGAGAGCGCCGCCACGGAGGGCGAAGGAGGGAAGAAGAAGGTGGACGACGAGGTGGACAGCATCCTGTCTGACACCAGCTCCATGTACAACTTCTGCCAGAGGAACAGGGAGAAGATGACGCCTCTGGAGCGCTGGCGCGTCAAGAGGATCCAGTTCGGCTGGAACAAGAAAGACCGCGAGGACGGAGAGAAAAGCTCCGTGGCTGACGGAGAGAGGGGGGACGGAGAGGCCGAGGCCAGGACGCCGTCCTTCCAAGACGTCAACCTGACGGCGTATCAGTCCTGGAAGCTGAGGCAGCAGAAACGTTTCGGCGAGGAGAACACCGAGGAGATCCTGGAGCTGAGCCGAGGGGAGGACTCTGCCACCATCAAAAGGAGGCAGAAGCGGGAGGAGATTCTGGAGCGCTCCAGGAAGACTCTGGAGGAGAGTCAGTCCATGTGCGGCTGGGAGACCGAGAGCTGCGTCAGCGGCGGGACCATACCTCTGTCCGCCTTCTGGGCCGGAGCCGGCGTCACGGGCCCGGCGAGCATCGCCAACGACGACAACATGTCCATGCTCAGCGGCAGGTCCTCGCACATTTCTTCGGTTTCACAAGCTCGCAGCAGCAGATCCTCGCAGGCCGGAGTCCCGGCGAACCCCGTCCCTCCCATCGTCCCGGTGCCAACCGTGCAGGGCCCTGGAGGAGAGCCCATGGTCAACCTGGCCAGCATCCAGAACTGGATCGCCAACGTGGTGTCTGAAACCATCAAGCAGAAGCAGAGCGAGATGAGCCTGCCTCCTCCGTCCCGTGCGGGCTCCGAGCTGAGCTTCGGCGGAGCGTCCAGCGTGGTCTCAGGTCGGGGTTTGGACGATGACAAGGCGTCCCTGCTGAGCGGCGCCTCCTACTCCAGCGCTCTGTCTCAGGGTCGTGGCCGGGCGGCGTCTGTCCTCTCAGGCGGAGCGCCGAGCAGCATCTCCGGTCTGAGTGGAAGAGGGTCCGCTCTGACCTCCACCCTGAGCTCCACCCTGAGCTCCAAGAAGAAGATCACCACCACCAGCGTCCCGCTTTTCAGCCTGTTCCAGGACGAGGTCAATCTGGGAAAACTGGACGCCATCGACAAGGAGATCAAGTCTGAGATGAGAGACAAGATGGCTACCTACGAAAAGAAGAAGATCCTGGAGGACAACAAGCGCAGCACTCTGTTCAAGAAAAAGAAACCGAAGGAGGACGAGGACGAGGAGGAGGAGGAGGAGAGGAAGAAGAAGGAGGAGGAGTTCCTCCAGGAGACGAAGAAAAAGGAGAAACCAAAGAGGTCCTTCGGTCTGTCCGGGTGTCTGAACCTGAACCCGGCGCTGGAGAAGGAGAAGGACACCAGCATCGACGACTGGCTGAGAAGTGTCAGACCTCCTCCTCGGAGGCCGGCGGCGGGAGCAGAGCCTCCGGCGGAGGATCCGTACGATGAGCTGGACGCCTCCGCTTCTGAGTTCGACTTCTCCAGCCGCAGGGCCTCCTACACCGGCGAAGAGGAGGAGGAGGAGGAGGAAGGCTACGGCCTCTGCTCCAGATACCACACGAGGCTGCACCAGGAGGAGCCGGAGAATTCTTTCAACGGGCTCCTACGGCCCCAGAGCAGCCACACAGAGGGCAGGAGGAGCAGGAGGGGGGAGGAGGAGGAGGAGGACCAAGAGGAGGAGGACATCGCCACCTTCATCGCACAAACCAGGCAGAGGATCAGAGCCCGAGCTGCTGCTGAGGCCGAGGACGACGAGGTGCTCACTGCCTGGAGGGCGCAGCAGGAGGCCCGGAGCCGCACCGACACCTAGAGCACACACACACACACACACACACACACACACACACACACACACACACTAAATATTTAATCTGTGGTTTGAATCAAAACACCAACAAATAATAATGAACATGAAGTCTGTTTGCTAAAGAGTTGAAATAAATTTGTAGTTCTTGTAATGAACCGTTCTTTGTCTTCAGTTTGAACATGTCTGCATTTGTCAGGCTGCAGCGCCTCACGGTGGACAGAGGAGGCAGTGCAGCGGTGTGTGTGTGTGTGTGTGTGTGTGTGTGTGAGTCATGACGTCAGCGATCAATCAACTTGAATGTTTTTATTGTCAGAGTTACTCGAAAACACGTGAGAGTGAGATTATGGAGCAGCTTTACGTTCCACTGAGGATCAACCTGCAGGAATGTTGATCTGCTATAGAACACGCATGAACACATGATCACGCCTCTGTGTGTGTGTGTGTGTGTGTGTGTGTGTGTGAGCTCAGCTGTACTCACATCCTGCTCGGACTCTGAGGACGTTACCCGCATGATGGCGAGCTGGTGGACGGGCGCGGACATCCTGGAGGAGAACTCCATCGTGTCTCGGGTTATCCAGGCGGTCGGACTGTTTGGAGACATTCTGTCCATCGAGGACAGGACGGGTCCAACTGAGAGCAAAGACAGGCAGGAGGAAGAAGGAGGAAGAGGAGGAGGAGACGAGGCTGAAGGAGAAGAAGACAAACACGAGGAAGATGAGGGATGTGGGGAGACAGAAGTTATAAGTGAGGATGAAGGAAAAGACAGAGAGGGAGAGGCTGAGGAAGAGGAGGACAGACAGGGAGAGGGTGAGGAAGAGGAGGACATACAGGGAGGGACATTGGAAGAGGAGGACAGACAGGGAGGGACAGAGGAAGAGGAGGACAGACTCACAACAGAGCAGAACAAACAAATAGAGGATGAAGAGGTGGAGAGACAAGAAGACGTCAAGGAGGAAGAATTGGGTGATGATGAGGAGGAAAAGGAGGAAAAAGAGGAAGATCTAAAGGAAGAAGAATGTGAGGATGACAAAGAGGAGGAAGAGGAGCTCCACCAGAAGAGTGAGAAGGAAGAAGAGTCAGAGGGTTTAACGGAAGATGGAGGAGCAGAGGACGAGGAAGAAGAAGGAGGACAAGAAGACAGACAGACAGCAGAGGAGGACAGGACGGAGACACAAGAGAATGAAGGAGGAGGCGATGAAGAGGAACATCACCGTGATGAAGGCCTCACACAGGAGGAGAGCGAGGACAGAGAGGACGCTGCTGCAGAGAGCGGGACAGACGCTCCACTTCCTGCTTCAGAGACAGGAAGTCCAGACTCAGGTCAGTCCTGCTGCTTCACTCACTGTCTTTCAGTCCAAGAAGGTCACATGATGCTTGTGTGTCCAGGTCGCAGTCTGGGGGACGAGTGGGTGAGAGACACTGCTGCTCAGCCGTCCATGGAGGACAGACAAGAGAGCGAAGAACCCGACCGGACCTCCAGCTCAGGACGTCCTGCGCAGGAAGGGAAGAAAAGTCCAAAGTCAGTCAAGATGGACGGTGAGACGGACACAGGGGACAGGAGGAAAGACAGCCGTCCATCACACAAGTACAAGACTGTGTCCTACAGGAAGATCCGCAGAGGAAACACCAAGCAGAAGATCGACGAGTTCGAAGCTCTGATCAACTCCTGATCATAAAAAAACTGTCCAATTTGAGAGGTTTACTTTATAATTAAACCTCATTTATCTGATCAATGATTTGATTAAATGATTAAAACTGAATTATTTTGTGTAATTTATGATAAATATTTAAAAACAAACTCAATAAAGTTACAATTATTATGATATATAACAACAGAAATGGACTTTTTTTATGAGTATTTCACGTCTCTATACGTGTGCACTACAATTCCCAGAATCCCTTGCCTTTGTCCGTGACGTCACCCGGATCCCGGACCCGGCGCAGCTGTGCGTGAGTGTCTGTGTGTGTTTGTGTCTGCCAACAACAAAAGACTGTTTTTTTTTTTAAAAATATTTTACGAGCTTTTTTCAACCACTTTATTTCGGAGGACTTTCTCACAGGTATGTTTGTCAGCTAATGGACGCGTGTTTTATTCATAAAATCAAATTTAACTGCAGTTTAAATGTTAATGTTTAAGTTAGCTGGTTTGGCTAGGTGGCTAACAAGATGGCTCCGACTATTTACTGGGAAACAAAAACAAAGACTGGAGCGTTGTGGTAACTTTTAGGTAGTAAGTGTGTGTTTGTCGCCACTTTTAGTAAGTGTTGTGTTTATGTGTTGACTTTGGTGAAGCGTTAACGGCTGGTCGCCATGACGCCGCCGCTGCTGGTGTCCGTTGGAGGAAGAGGAAGAGGAAGGAGGTGATGATGAGGATGATGACATGCAGTTAGCCTGCTGGCTGGCTGGCTGGCGGACTGACGCGCGCTCTGCAGCCCGTGGAGTGTGAGAGGTGTCCCCCCCCAAACCGGAGCCGGAGCCGGGACGAAGAGAGGCGAAGATGCCGCGGAGAAAACAGTCCAACCCGCAGCCGGTGAAACGTGAGTGACACGAGCCTCCTCTGTGTGTGTGTGCGCGCGCTCACAGCTTCAATCACTGTCACAGAATAAGGAAGTGACTGTTTGACTTTATTCTGCAAAAACATATGAGCCACTTTAAAGTCGTTTTAACCAACAAGTTAAAGAGTCTTGTTGTTAAAAGTTGTTGTTGACTTCGCAGGCTCGGCCTCTTCCTCATTATCTAACAGAGGAAGACTGTGTTTGTGTGTTATCTCATCCTGAATGTTCTCCTCTCTTCCTCTTCTTCACTTCCTGTCTCTCGGCTTCCTCTTCTCAGGCCCTGTACCTGACCTCCCCTGCCCTCCTCCTCCTTCCTTTCTGTCTTTCTTTCTCACAGCTTCCTGTTTGATTTCTCCCTCGTTCCTTTTTTTTTGTGTGCGCACTCACCTCTGTTTTTATTTTTGATTCTTGCAGTTTGTACAGCAAACAAAAAAACGGTCTCTGCTGTTCTGTGCTGTGTTTGATGAACATGTCGTGTGTCATCAGCGCTCTGCTCCTCCTCCCTTTCCGGACCGTCTCGGTCTGAAACTCTTCCTCCTCTCCTCTTATCTCATCCTCACCGGCTTCCTTTACGCGCCGCCTCCTCCGTGTATCCTCTTGTCTTTCCTTTTTCCTCAGCACACATTAAAATATTGTTTGTGATCATTTGTGTTGTTGTGCGTTTGATCAGTGGAGTCGGAGGATGGCGCGGTGGTGTGCGAGCCCGGCTGCCTGGTTTTGGAGAGCGACTTCCTGCTGAGTGGAGAGCTGGAGTTTGAAGGCTCAGAGATCATGGGGCTGGATCGAGAGGCCGGTCAGTGTCACACACACACACACACACACACACACACACACACACACACACACACACACACACACACACACACACACACACACACACACAC
>JAVQJX010078372.1:0-14376 GCA_036025115.1 Ambassis agassizii
AGCTAATAGTATCCATGCTGTTCTTTTTAATATAATCTTAACTCCTTTCGTTTTTAAATTTATTTAAAATGTATATTTTGTGATCACTTTTTGTGTTTGTGAAGCCGCTGTAATTGGTTTTATTTCTGAAAGATAGATGAGGAGCTCAACTCTCTACATCAAATATAAAAATAAGGCTCCAGTCAGAAGGTGGTTTTAGCTGAGCAGGTTTCTCAGGTGGGAGTGAATCTCTGCTGGTTGCTTAGAAACTCCAAAAAGAAAAAAAGAAAAAGTCACTGCTGCTGTCAAACACTGATAATCAGCTGTCTTTTTATAGCAGCTTTTCCAGCACAAAATGCAGCTCTAGGTGCTTTACAAAATAAAGAAGAAATACTGCAGCACATAAAATCACCCAATGTCTAACACTGAGGCTTCTCTTTTAACACATAAGACGATACGTTTCTTACCGTAGTTTGGCGACATGCTTCTTTTTCTTGTAATTAGTGAGGATCTCCCAGGTTGCATTGCTGAGGGACAGGGGGTCCTCGCCGTGGAACGTCACTGAGTGGCCGAAGCTTTTTGCATCCTTATAGACAGCTAGCTGACCAGGCTTCAGCACGCAGTACAAGTTGTTCCATGACCTTAGAGACAGATCAGGAAGACAGAATGAATCAGTAAGCTCTTCATATTTCATGCAAAAATTGTTATTTTTCTTTAATTACCTGCTTGAGGCCTTCTTTCCAGAGCCATCCACGTCATGTTTGCGGCCCAACATGCCCTCCAGCAGCACTGTCTGGGCTCTGAGGGCCTCTGCAGGCATGGTGGCGGCCTTTTCCGTCTCTTTCGGTGTTACTGCAGAGACGGTAGACTCCATCTCTAGAGAGGCGCTCTCTCTCATTTCTGGGAGTGTGGCGTCAGCGGTCGACACCTCCAGCAGGCCTGAACTGGGCTTTACAGTGTCAGACTGAAGAGAGAGGAATGAATCAATACATTGGAACCAAAGCGACAACAAAATAAAGAGCAAAGAGAAACTAACCATCTCCTGAATAGTGTCAAACTGTGAGGTTTCTCCAAAGCCGGTGTCATCTCTCCTAAAGGAAGGAAGGAAGTGTGAAGGAAGCAGCAGGTAAAGAGGTGTATGTGTGACAGAGGGAGAGACAAATCCAAAGTGTATTAGTGTGTGTGTTTACCTGCTGTCTGTGAGTTCTTCTTTAGTGAATTGCTCCTGCTTCCCAAACAACAACTCCATCTACAAACACAGCAGTTCAATTCAATCATCTTTGCTCCATTTTAAGCACAAATCCCTGCATTTAATATGTTGGCTGTTTTTTTTTTTTCATACCATAGTGAGGCGCTCCAGCGCAGAGAAGCGCTCCTCCCAGGTGGCGGTGGATTTCTCAAAGGCCTCGTGCCTCTTCAGGAGCTTCTCCACCTCGTCCACAGTGTGACCCAAGTCTCTACTGGTGATGTAGGGTTCCTGAGCGACCAGCCAGGCCTCTGCCACCGAGGCGTCCCGTGCAAACTGACACACCTCCAGCACTGCATGGAACAGGGAATGTTTTGAGTAACTAAGTCTTCATATACGTCCTCTGGCATTTAAATGTAGTGATATATTTCTTTTTAGGTTGAAGTTAAGCGTGGTTTTACTCACAGAGCCGCAGCCAGTCCCATCTGTCATCCCATTTAAACATCATCTCCTTCCTCTTCTCTATCAGCTGCACGAGCTTCTCTTTGATCTAACACAGACAGTTATACAGTCACAGTCACATATCGGCATTATTAAACAACTCAGCCCCAAGACTGGCTATTATCCTCTAAGAATTTGTATTGTGAAGTAATTAACCGTACGTTAAATTCAGGCCGGGGTCAATTGCTCATTTAAATTCTTTTGGCTTTTCCATTTCTAATTAGTGTTTGCTTTATAGTCTCCCCTGATGAATATAAGATGAGTGGAATTTTTTTTTTCCCCTCCACCAACCAATCCAATTGGTTCCATTGTGCCAGACAAGAACAATCACTCCCAGAAAAGTAATTAAATCTAATGAAAGCAGCAATTTGAGGGCCCAGCTGAGGATGAAAAGAAGCTGCCTTCACTGCTGAAGCCTCACCTCTGCAGAGTCTCTGTGTTTGCGTGTCAGCAGGGCCTTGGCGAGATCTATGCAGGCGGCAAAGTTGGCCTCCCTGGCCTCGATCTCTGAGCGGATCCCCTGGTGGTACTTCTGCAGGAGCTCCACAGATGAGACATCCCTAATGGAGAGGAGAGGAGAGGAGGGAAGGAGGATGTGCAGTGATGACAGGTAATGCGAGTACCATAACTACCTCTGTTGGTAAGAAATGGAACTGCACTGATAACCACTGTTTATATTAGATGTATGCTGCATATATATTATACATATATATTATAAAATATATTTTTTTAGCTGGTGAATGAACTTTTTCTTCAACTTTTCTGCCTAAAACTTTCATCTTTATCTTACATTTAATGTTCCATTTTTTTTGTTTTATTTCCCTTTAACTTTAAAAATCATTTAATTTTGTGTAGTCTGAGATAATGAATGTGACTTCTTCTGTAAAGCACTATGAATTGCTTTGTATATGAATGGTGCTATACAAATAAATTTGCCTTGCCTTGCCTTACAAAACCTTGTTTGTATTTGAATTATTATTTTTGCATCCTACCTAATATTCAATATTTACCCACACAAGAATTAATCTTCTTTTTATTTGTTAACTGTCGAGTCTAAAATTAATAACCCAAAGCTTTTCATTTTCTTTTCCTAATAGAAATCCATGTTGCTGTCTTTGCTCACCTGGGTTTCTCCTGTGTCTCGATCTGCTGGATGATGCTTTCCATCCAGGCCATCAGGTCTCTCACCATAGTGAAGAAACGGAACTTCTCTGCCGTGTCCACCAGTTGCGCCCTACGTCCATCACAGGCGTCCAGCAGGCCTTTCCAGGCCTCCACCACTTCCTTCTCTGTGGCCTGGATGGCGTCTGCTCTTTCACCGGCATACTGGGCATGAAGTCTTGCAGCCGTCTCCTGGAACTGGTGGACCTGGAGGAAGGAGAAGTCACATATTTTATCTCTTTATTCTCCTCATTTTGGGGGCAATAAAACTCAGCACAGTCTCCCTCTTCTACTACATGAATCATCAAAGTTTGCCTGCTGTGCTCCCTCAGAATAACAAAGGCTGATCCCCTGTGTTATACCTGTTTGCCCAGAGCAGTGATGTCTCTCTCAAATGCAGCATGCATCCTGTGGAAGGACTCTGCTTTGCTGAAGTCCTCGCCCACATCCTCAGGCAGCTCTTTCTGCTTTTCATGGATCTGAGCCACCAGCTCCTTTCCATCATCAAAGTACCTTAGAGAAAAGAGATTGATCTCTTTAGCTCTGCGTTCATTATCATCACATTTACCATCCTACTTACTGTAATGGATACAGTTATCATTTTCACATTGTTTAATTTACATCATTGCATCCAGATGTTTTCTGTTTTGATGTCATTAGTCAGTATCATTCTCACTTACATTTCAGGATTAGACATGGAATCTTAAAGGCATCGGATCAGATAATTGGACATCTCTCTGCTCATGGAGTGCTACATCAATATTGTTTTCCTTACTTGAGCAGCTCGTAGGATGCATTGAGGAGCTGAGCACGAGTGTCGATGAGCTCCAGCAGATCAGCCCAGCTCTCATTAATGCCATCCTTCCACTCAGCCATGGTGGCCGCCTCAGTGTGGCCGGCTTCGATCAGCTCGTCTATCGTCTGGTTGACCATGTCCACTCGTTCCTGACCCACCATCCCCGTCTCCCGTGCAAATTCTCTGAATTTATCCCTCAGGAGCTAAAAAAGAATCATTTGTTTTTCTTCAGATTTTGTCTCTTTCTTTATGTGCTATAACATTTTTGTGCGTGTAATACCGTGACGTGGTCCAGATCCTGGCCCATCTCTTGAGAGGATGCTACCACATCTTTCTCTGCGATCCATTGTTCCAGGTCCTCCACCTCCCGGCTCAGCAGGAAGTGGTGGTAGGTGTGATCAAGCTTCTTCCTGCGGTCCTCTGCCAGCTCCTTCAGACCTGCGTACTGCTTATCCACCTGGCCCTGCCGCCTGATGATCTCCTCACTGCACAGAAAATAAAGATAAAGGAAAATTAGATGCAAGTAAAGATGGAGGAAATTAGAAATGGCTCAAGGTGATTGGATTTAGGTTTACTCTAGATGAGACATGTGATTAGGATACATGTTTGTCGTTCTTATCACCTATCACCCATGAATTAGCATACTGCGAATTGTTTTTTCAGTGTGTACATCAATTTATCAAACCACAAACCCATCAGGATGGTCCTCAGCAAACATCCTCTGAGCACGGTCAGCCAGCTTCTGAACAGAGTCAGCGTAATCATCCACCGCCTGCTTAAGGATCATATGGCGCTTCAGCACCAGCATGGCACTTTGTTCATCCTGGAGGGAAAGAAAAATGAAGGATAAGGATGAATCAGAGGAGAAAGAGTGACACTTAAAAAAAAAACCATATAATCATGTTTGAGCCTGTAGTGCCACTTGTGATTTCTATGAGTTGATGTGCCTTGTTTTGATTAATATAATAACAATAATAGCTGCTTTTCTGAGGCCACTCACCTTGGCTTTCTCATCTGCAATCATGTAGAGCTCCTGCTCCCCTATCCAGGCTTCAGCCTCGTCTGCGTCATTGTAATACTGCTGTGCCAAGTTGGAGCCGCTCAGCCTCTCCCGCCGCTTGGCCATCTCATCCTGCAGACGGGCCCAGGCCTCCTCCAGCTCCTTCATCTGATCTGTGATCTTGTCTGCTTCCGGTCTGCCCTCCGCACTGGCGGCAGCTGCCATCCTCCTTCCTCTCTCCAGCACTTCATCAACACGAGGCTGGTGGCCCTCGATCTCCCTCTGCAGTGTCTGATGGACAGAAAGTAGATGGTAAGTGGACCACATCACACCAAAATCCTTCTGAAGTTGTTAAGACTAAACTTTATTGTGTCTGATTCCAGCGTTTTGGACTTTTTAAGGGCTTAACAAGCAATTTAAAGACACCACCTTGGCCTCTTGAGTAGTATTTTTTACCATTTTCTGGCACCTCACAGAAGTAAATTCAGTGTGGAAATTAATCAATAAATGTGACCTACCTGGTTCTTCTTCAGCAGCATTTGCACAGTTTGAAGATTGTGGCCATGCTCCTGTGACATTACCAGGGGCATCCTCTCTTCTATCCAGAGCTGAGAGAGAGAGGACGGACAGAAAAAAGAAAGTCAGATGGTGACGATAAGGACATAAAAAAGGCAGAAACTGATTTGTAGACCTCTGATGTAGAGCAAATATGAAAAATGTCCACGACCACCTCAATTATAAGGAGTTTTCACACTTTGACAAAATGTCTCCAACCCCTTGAAGAGTAAAGATCCTTTCATAGGCTCACTCCATCACCTGACTAAAGTGGATTTAGTCAGTGAAACCAATAAGGGATTAAAGCTTTTACCCAGATTCACCTGAAGAGTCAATTTCATCGAGAGAGCAGGTGCTCTTACTATCTTGCATGCTAAGTGTACATGGTGTAATTGAAATCTTTATTTTCAAATTAATAACTCAAACACACCTTGAAGTTCAAGCTTTAATATTTCCCAAAAGGTGTTATCATCCTGTCATTCAAAAGACAGCACTTTTAAAATCTCCCTTTTCTAATTTAAGAACAGAGACTTTCACAAATTCAGTTTTTGTCTGAAATTGGATCTGTACTCACAAGCTCATCAGCCAGGTCTCTGTAGAACTGATGGACAGCCTTGGCTGCCTCAATCTTGCCCTTGCGCTCAGCCAGCGGTGTGAGGAGCTGCTGGAAATCCCTCCGCAGGGTCTGCTGCTCGGCCTCAAGCTCCGGCTGGTCCTCTCTGCCTCCGCCGTGCTTCCTCACGGCCTCCTGGAGCTCATCCAGCTCCCGCGATCGGTCACGGACCTGATTCTCCGTCATCTGGTGTAGGGGAGAGATGATTAGAGAAAAAGATGAATAGCCTTTCAAAAGCATCATCAGGATGTAGCAGAGGGGAAAAAGTACCACCAAAACTAACATTTCTGTGTGAATCTGTGTTGAACAAATCATCATGTGAAGTTTCACTAAAGCAAACATTATTTAGTATGACTTGTGTTTTATTTTTATACAGGGATTTTTCACATTTGTTGCATTCAGATGCCAACACACAGATGCACACTTCCTCAAAGTTAATCCTGACAAAGCTCATAAGCCAAAGCTACATGATGCGATCTTATTAAGAGCTTATAAAACTAAAGCATACAGGGTATATTGTCTGAGATGCAGACCTGGTGCTGTTTGAGCCGGATGTTGGCGTTCGTCAAGTCTTTCACCTCCTCGTCTCCACTCTGTAACTGCTGCTGCAGCTCACCCAGCCACTTTCTTATATCAGCCAGACTCTGGTCGAAAAGCTCGGACCGGTTTGCATCAAACAATAGCCGGGCTTTCTCCTGCGTCGTGGACTCTAGTTTGTCCCACAGCTCGTGGAGCTGAGCCAGACGCTCCTTCACAATTGGCTCGAACTCAGGCTTGAACTCAATGAGTTCCTGACCCTCCTGTACACACAAAAATATTGTTTTTTAGAAATTCCGTCTCAGAATTCCTGATTAAGTTATTTAAGTAAGTAAGTTATTTACTGACCTGGTCTACTTTGTGAAGCCAGTCCTTGTTGGAGGCCAGCTCAGCCATGAAGGCCTGATGTTTGAGCCATTTGCTGTGGAGGTTCCTGGCCTCATCGTACGACGTGTCCTGTGCTGTCAGCATCTTCTCATTGATCCACACTGTCAGCTGATGGACAGAAAGAATATTAACAAAGTAGATGGAAGACTTGAAGGGCTACAAGACTTTGGATCCTCTTAACTTCAGTATTTTAAGTTCTTTATCTTTTGGAAATAGAGCCAATTAGAAAAAAGAAACTCTTATACCAGAAAAGCAAGTTACTGTTTTTGTGCTTTAATAAATATAGCAGAATTTACTATAACAATGAAGAGATAATAATAAGAAAACATCATGATGTCAAGTGAAAGTGACGGAATAATTAGTTTCATTAGATGAACAGTAAACTGGCAGTGAACTCACATCCTGAGTGTTTTGCAGGAAGTGCTGCAGGTCACGGTTATCTCGGAGCTTTGCAGACACCTCCTCTGCTCTTCTGTTATTCTTGTTACGCCTGAAGATCAAACACAAAACGAAAGGAAATACATTTTCAGACTGAGCAAATCATTCCTTTTCCTTTCAACAAGTCCCTCTGTGACATAATACAAACAAACAAGATGAAGAATACATGTGAGCTCCTCCTCCTCCTGTTTCCTACTGAGAAACAGTCATCAGGCTTTCTTGCTACTCTGAGAAGAATAGCTCCCACTTTCTAATCAATATCCATTATTGCAGGTGCTTGTCTACCAAGCTGAACTGTGGGAGTTAATGGGAGCAGCTTCTCAGACCTTTCAGTGGCTTCTTGTTGGCATTACTGATACAGAGATAAGAGAGCTTTCAGAGCCAAAAAACTCTGAATGAACAGATTTTTCTACATGAGCTCAGAGCCTGCACTGCCACTTTTCTCAAACCTAAACATAAAGATCTAGATGATTTCACTGACCTGTCCTGAATTGAGTCCATTTTGTCCTGGATTTTCCCAGAGTACAGATTGTTGCTGTCCACCAGCCGCCGTCCGCCCTGCAGAGCGCCGTCTATCTTATCCTCATTGGCTTCCATGGTGCTCACAAAGTCCTCGTGTTTTTTCAAAGCCTTCTCTGCACCATCCAGAGTGTCAGGCTTGTCTATGTGTGCCAAGGTGTACTCCTGCAGTAAAAAAGCCATTGTCAAATGAGAAGAAAACACACAAAGACTAAATGTTTTAGGAGCACACGAGCAGCTGACTGCATTATGTGTATGACAAGCAGGAAGCGCTGCATTCTTCCTAACCACATTCTTTTACCTGCAACATTACTAACCTCTCATTAACAAGCCATTTGTGACTCTTATACTTAAACACAGACTCATATGCATACCTGGTTGTTGAGGATTCCCTCCACAGCTTTACTGTCCCTCATGAACTGCTGGAAGCCCAGGCCCTGGTCCAGGAAGTTCTTTCGACTGTCCCACATTTTCTGGAGCTCATACCAGCCACGGTCCATGCCCTTCAGCCTCTGGTCCAGTTGCTGGTACTGAGGATCCTCCTCTTGGCCCTGAGTGACCTGAGCGCCGGTGTCCCTCACACGATGGTAGTCTTCTTCGTGGTTGTTAATGTCTTCACGCACAGCATCATGCAGGCTGAGCTGCTCCTCAGCCTCTGGCAGAGAGGCAGGGATTTCCTCTGATGCCACAGCTTTCTGGGTCTTAAAAAGCCAGGACTGGAAGTCGTCCATATCTTGGAGGAAGGTTTGTAACTTGCTGACTTCGCCTAAAGATTCCTCCCTGTCCTTCAGGGTTTTTCTAAGCATGTCCCAACCTGCTTCCAGGTCTCCTCTGCGAGCCAAGATATCAGCAGCGTTCTCAGGATGGTCCCGGGTCAGCTGGTCAGCCTCTTGCCTCAGGAAAATAAGCTTGGCCTCGATGGCGGCTAAGTCTCTCTCTATTCCAAACAGTTTCCTCTGGATGGTCATGACGGCTGCCAGGTCATTGCCCAAGTCCTGTGTGGACTCGATCACCCGTGTCTTGTCTTTGATCCAGGCCTCTGTCTCATCACACTCCAACCCATAATTATGCAGACTAACAGCAGAATCTACTTTCCTCTTCTTCTCTTCCACCATGGCTTTAAAGGCCTCCCACCTGGGAAAACAATATTTATTCAAGGTTAAATTTAAATTTAATTTATGGCTTTATTTGATACAATTCAAATATCTGATACAGTCTGATTTATACAGGCCCTGAAGACAGAAAAATATTCATCTTCTTTCTCATTGATTTATATTTTTACCTCTTATTCAGTCTTGTCTGACAGTCCTTGACCTCTTTGGTGCGTGGGTGTCTGCTGTCCTCAAGCTGTTTCACAGCTTTGTTGACGTCATCCACTCTCGACTGAACATTTGCCATATCTTGAGCCAAAATGCTTAACCTGCAAAAAATGGGAAAAAATGAAAACCACAAGCCCAAATTTTTGTAAATTGCTCACATGTGCATGATTTATCATTTACTTACCTATTCTGTACAACTTCTAGATCCTCCAGCTTGTCAGGCACCTCTAAGCCCACCAACCACGTCTCCTTCTGTCCCATCCACAGCTCACAAGCGTCTGTCTCACTGAAGATGGTGTACAGAGCCATGGTGTCATCCAGCTTCTTCTGCCTCAGATCAGCCAAAGACATGAGCTCCATGTACAGGTCCTTGATGTCTTTTAGGCGTCTCTGGATATCAGGCGTGTTCTGCAGCTCCTCTGGCAGTGCATTAGCCTGTTTGGACAGAGTGTCAATGGTGGCTCCGTTCTTTATTGTTTCATTTTTCAGGTTATTGTGCTTTTTCAGTAGCCGCTGGGTGGTGTACTCGTCAAGGCCAACATCATCACTGGTCATCTGTCTCTTGGCTTCCAGCAGCCAAGCCTTGAGATCATCAGCGTCTCCCTGAAACTGGAAGAACGTCTGCGTATCCTGGAGGTTTTGTTTTCGAAACGCTGCCAGTTCTTCCAGCTGCTGCCACTGCCTCCGGATGTCGTCCATACAATCTTGGATCTTTGGTGACCCAAAGTGCTTAGCCTGGATCATCTTCTCTCCCTCAGCCAAGACTTGCTCGAGGTTAGAGCGACGGGCTCCGAGCTCATCCTCAAAGACGCTGTGTTTGCTCTGAAGCACTAGCACACTGGTCAGGTCCTTGCCATAATCTAAAGAGGAGAAAATGTGCTCCTTTTCCCTGATCCAGCTCTCCAGCTCCGTCACCTCCCACAGGAAGTTCCAGAAGCGGCGAGACTGCTCCAAGCGGGCTCTTCGCTGGGCAGCCAGAGCACAAAGCTCTTGGTAGCACAGGTCCAGGTGCTGCACTCTGTCCCGGATCACCTGGGGATCACATGGCTTATAGCCTGAAAGAGAGAAGAAAACTAGAAATGCATTTCCTGAAGGAACTGTGAGTTTGATTGCTTTAGCTGAAGCATTGCTTTGGATGCTTAGCTGAATGATTGCTTTGAATTGATTGCGAATTAACTCAGTGCAATTTGAAGAAACAATGTTGAATGATAAATTGAATAGGTAGAAGACAGGAAAGAGAGACTGGTGAACACGAGCTTAATATGAAGTTTCTTTTAAGCACAATAAAACAGTTTTTTTGGGGGGAGGGGGGGCTGCTTCGTTTTCTCGACTTTTTCTGGGAACACTGTGCTATCTAACGTGTAAGGATAAGGATTCAGTCTATCGCACTGAGGGGCGGGTTTCCAATCCCAGAGAAAGCCTTGCTGCACCGTGAGTAACTTACTATCTCCATTGGCGAACTTGAGAGCAGCAGCACTGGCGTTCTCTACCCTTTCTGCCTGTGCAGCTATGTCATTCTCCACCAAAGCGTGTTTTTGCAACAAGTCTTCCACTTCAAGTAAATGCTTCCCAAAGTCAGGGGACAGCAGTCGAGACTGAGGAAAAGAGGGGACACTTTGATGAGCATCATCATGTCAGTAAATGATAAGCCTGTGTTATTCTGTGCTTTACCTTCATGTCATCCATCCAGCTGATGATGTGCAGCATCTCCTGGAAGATCCTCTGCAGGGTCAGGTTCTTATCCAGACGCCCCCTTCTGGCCTTCAGCAGCTCTTGCAAGTAGTCCCAAAGGCGCAGGATGTTGTCTTTACGTACGTCTATCCGTTTAGCGTCATGGTAACGCTCAGACTCCAACACCTTTGAGATGTCCACCAAGGACTGAACGCGTTCCTCATAAGCGGAAATGTCCGTCTCAATGGCGTCATGTTTCTTTTTAGCTGCTTCCACAGCCGGCAGGTCATAACCAAAATTATCCTGAGGAGAGGATGAGGAGAAGGGAGGATACTTATTGCATCCACTTTCATCCACCAAAGTGTTTACATTTTTTGTGCAACCCTGCTAATTTACCTGAGCTACTAGTCTCTGGTTCTCCAGAAGCCAGGTCTCCCTCATGGCAGCCTTCCTGTCAAATCTTCTCGCCATCTGTTCCAGCTTCTCCTGTCTGATGAGTTCGTCTCTCAGGACGCGCTCCCGCTCATGCTCCGCCCTCTCCAGGCGCTCCCAGGCCTACAAACACACAGATGCATCATAAATATTTGTTTTAGCTACATGGTTGTCATATTTCAGAATCGAGTATTTCTCTTCTAAGAGTCAGAGTTCTGTTCTCTATTTGTACATCATCTGAAAAAGTCACAGCGGGAAATAAATCCCACTACATGCTGTGTTAGTAACATCTTCTCTGTGTTCAGACACAGAGCAGCGTGGGGCTTTTGGTGCACGCTGTGCAGTCAGATATTTATTTTCTTCAAGAAATAGCTTTTATCGTATAGTTTAGTAAATGACTCTACAACATTACCAGTTTAATTACATCCATTTGTGGTTTAATTGTAGCTTCTGGCTTGTACTTTGCTAAATGCATGCATTTTGTCCATCTGATGTATGTGACAGAGATTTTCTTCATTAAAACATGACCCTGTTCTGCTCTGATTCTGCTTTGCATCTCACCCTGTTGATGTCTGCCACCAGAGCGCCCTCTTTAGGCGTGTAAACCTTCTGATTGTTGGCCCTCATGCGACTCTGGATAGTAAACAGCAGCACCTCGAGGTTTCCTTTCTCCTGGAACCTGAAGAAAGGACAAAGACGTTTCAATTCAGAGCCCTGTTTACAAGTCAAATGAAAAAGTATGGATTGTGCTGAAAATGGAGATGCCAGAAATATTAGAATCGATCGTCACAACACAATAAAACAGATTAGATTAGATCAGCAGCAGTCGATATGTGCTGGAAAGAAGGAACTCTGTATCAATAAAATGTTTTATATATATATATATATATATATATATATATATATATATATAAAATAAAACATAATGAGAAAATGATCCAATTGTTGCAACTTGTGTGTCTGTCTAATATAAGTCAGTGACAACGAAATCAGGAAAGTAAAGTGCAACTCACTTGGGCGGCTTCTCCACTGTGCGGTAGCTGTTGAAGGCCTGAAGCTGCTGCTGGACTCCACTCAGAGAGTTGGCGAGTTTCCTGTTGTTCAGCACGATGATCGTCTGCTCGATCCACGTCAGCAGGTCCGACGCTAGAGTCTCATACTTATCAATCATCTTCTCTGTCTCAATGGCGTTATCCAGAACCTGAAGAGGAAGAAGAAGAAAGGGGAGGTTAAACAATGAGGCAGGCTTAACACACATAATGTCATCTTTCCATCTTACTTTTCCAACTCTTTTGCCCTCAACGGCGAGCTGCTTCATCTTCGAGAAGTAGTGGTAAAATGCCACCACGTATGTGATAATGGACTTCTCATCTGGGTTCTCTGTGAACACATCTATAAAACAGAACAGCACACAAATCAGTCACACCCAGACATCACTGATCCTCCAGGCTCATAAACATTTAGCCTTTGTCATCACTTGCCTTCTGGGTCTAACAGCTTGGTCACGCCAAGCTTCTGCTCAGCCACGTTGAAGGCGTTCTGGAGGTTGTGGGTCGGGTTGGACCTCTTCAAACTGTTATAGTCCACCAGATCTGGCCTGTGAGGAAAAATATGGAGAGAGTATGAGAGCAAAAGAGAAAAAAAAACAAAAGGATGGTGAAATAGATGAATGAGGAGGAGAGACGCTGAGCAGATGGCTTCTGTGTGCCGTTTACACTTCATTGCTGGTGAGAGTGGATTTTGCCATTCATCTCCTCTTACCGGTGTTTGTGTATGAGAGCGTTGAAGGCCATGCCGTCTTTCCAGCTGGTGGTGAAGTTTGTGATGTTGACGTTGGGGTATCTGTCAAACAACAGTGAGGAGAGCTCATAGTCTGGACATGCAGGATGTTTAAGAGCCTATTACTCAACATGTTTGCATCAATATACTTAAAAATTGCAATTAAAAACAATCAAACATTCAATATAAACCACTCAAATATTGATTTATCTTTATATGGATCTTATAAGCTTAGTTTAGCATGACTTCAAAGTAGCTCAGCATGACTTAGCTTAGCTAAACGTCAATGTATGATTATTGTTATTATTATGTATGAGCTTGTTAATTTGATATTTTTTTGGATAACTTTCAACAGAGCTAGCTTAGCTGTTAAACAATTTTTTTAGCAGTATCTTTATATAAAGCATTTTTAATCATCAATAAATATATATATAATAATAATATAAAAACAGTCTATATGACTTCCTAAAGACTGACAGGAAGTTGTGTGACTCTGAATGTCATGTCCCAAAGTACGTTAACGACATCCTCCTCATGGTGCTGAAGTTCACACACTCACCCTGCAGTTTTCATCTGACACCACAGAAGAAGAGCATCCTTGGCTGAGCGCGTCTCCTTCTGGTCCGCCTGGCCCGTTTCCACAATGATGTCCTGGATCTGATGACAGACAGCAAACACAGCTGGATGGTAAATAATGAAGCTTAACTAATGTGTGTGTGATGTTTACACTCAAAGAAGAACAAACAAACAAAAAAAAAGATAACAGATAGCAACATGTCGCTAATTGGAGCCACCAGTGGGAAATAATCTGGCACAAAGATCCTCTTAAAATGCATCATTTATCATCACAACGAGGATGTTTTTATTTCTGTGTAAAAATCACATTTCGAGTGATACATCATCAAATTTATTAGCTGCCTGGATTCTCACAAAAACTAAACATCTGATAGAAAGAGCGGTGGTGATTATTGAAGTTCTCATTTTCTCACACAGTGGGCCAGTAATTAGAGCAGTGATGTGATCTGAGAGACAAACCCTGAGAGAGCGCTAAATTTAGCCAGCTTTGGTTCTCCTTGGTTCATGCAGACAGAAAGATACAGACAGGACCGAGTCAAGTTCGTTCTCTCCTTTTTCTTTTTCTTTCTTTCTTTGTTTTTTTTTTTTTTTTTTTTTTAAAGAGCTGAATAATGCAGACGGCCATACTTGTTTGAAGTAGCACATCTAAAAATAACAGTGTCGCTGTCAAATTAAAAATAAATATGTGGCCCTCTTCAAGGAGATAAAACGAGTCAAACAGACGATGTTCTGATGTTTTTGGATGTGCTTCTACAGGCAGATAATAAACGTCTGGAACCTGAAGGCATCGTTTCACAAGCTGCCAGTGAAACAGGCTCTCTGAAATTTGTATTGTGGTTTGCGGCTATGATTATAATGTAATTAAAGAATATATTTATGGTATTTATGATTATGATTATTTGATAAAGGAGTGCTGAACAAGACATT
>JAVQJX010078417.1:0-10755 GCA_036025115.1 Ambassis agassizii
AACAATGATAAAAAAAAGAAAATCCGTAATGTGATGGTTTATTTTTAAGTGTCAGAAATAACACTTCAAATTTAATTGACCATCTTGCAATTAGGTGAAACATTATGTGCATTTATCAGCACTGGTGTGATGCAAGACCACACATCCCTTAACTGCACCACAGGTTATACATGCAGTGAACGCCTGTCTGTCCACACATGAGGATGGAACTGACACACACATAATGCATGAATACATTCCTGGATCATTTCACATTCATAGAGGTCAAAAGAGAATTCAGTATTGTTTGGCAGTATGTTTACCCAAGAAAAAAATATCTCCTCTCTATATCTGAAGAATCCACTTCTAATTTGAAGAAACATAGTAAGGTCCAGCTATACTGGTCAAAATGCAAACTAACTACCTACTAGATAATTTGTTTTCTAACAACCTGGGTGTGAATGTTTGTATCTGCTCACCCATGATCTCATTTTCATGTTTGGTGTTCATGTGAATGTTTTGTCCTTTCATCAAATAGGTCCAGAGGTAAACATGACTTTTGGGACAGGGGGAGCAGTGGGTGAGTAACAGTGAGCTCATAGTGGTCATTATCCTTTGCTCCATCCTTGGAACTCCTACATTCCCCAGAAGCACCTGGTCCCCCACTCCACCCTCTAACTCTCTCCCATTGCCCCAGTGCAGGTCCTTGCAGTAAGGCAGGGCGGCCTCAGGGTTCGAGGGTCCCAGCTGTGTAAATGTTTTCAGTTGCTGTGTGACTGGAGCTGGGTCCTTCTTTTTGATCAGACGCCAAGACAAGCCTGGCCTCGGTTGTTCTTGGCAGCTGCTGGGGACGAAAGAATGTCAGCATGACTTTAAAAATATGACGGTTTGTAATTTGGACCACAGAGTGAAAACTGAGCCGCTGGTACAGTTTGTGATCATCTAATTATGCCACCCCCTCCCTCCTCTTCCATGATTCCCCCAACAAAATCCTAACCCCCTCCTTTTATTCTTATCCAGGAATGAAGCTGTAAAGCTGCTTTGTCCCCTGTGAATTATTTTCAGGGTAGGCGTAATGGCTTTGTGCCGTGCTGCATTACTTCTCCCGTGTTTCCTCTCATCCCTCTTTCATGGTTGTGTAGTTCACTGTCTAGATCACATGCTAACCTCAGGTACAAGCAACTCATGTGTTTTAAATATTCAAGCAGCTCAGTGGAAAGTTTTAGTTCTGTGGGTCAACATCTTAAGGTTGAACAGATCATACACTGTGGCCTATAGCATCCAGGTTCAGCAACTAGACAATAATAAATATTGGCTTTGTTACAAGGATGAGATTAAAATCTTGTCTGAGGCTACGTTCCCGTAAGCCAATAAGCTCCTATAGCTACTGTAAACAAAGAAATGTCTACATAGAGGCAGCTCAGGGCACATTACAGTGGAATCTATGTTCATATGCATAGATGCATTTGTCTGTCCTCCTGTAAATGTGCCAGCTTGTCTGTGCCAGTATCAGAGGGGGGCATTTCTCCCACACAAGTTGATATGAAGTACTCTGCAAATCCCTAAGCTCAAAGCTCAAGCATAGATGTGTCAAATATTTAACAAATGAATGAGTTTTTAATCTGGGGCTCAGGGGAATGGAGCGTCATGATAAGGTTTTTTTTTTTTTTGTTTTCCCTTCATTAGCATAATTTCTCTGGAGTACATGTGCAGATTCCGTCGGCTTTGTTTGGGATCCCCACTGAGATCTGAAATGGAGGCACAGAATCATAAGAAAAAAAACCTGAGATGTTACAGTCGCGTAAGTGCACCAGTAAAGGCAAGCATTGCCAGCAACACAGCTCCTATTGTGTCTCTGACTGTTCATCCATTTGCCCTTAATTGGGTTAATTGAAAACTTAAATGCAAGATTTGTTTTTCCCCTCTATTCCCTAATTAAACTGTTGTTTTGCACTTTATCCAATAACACTGTGCATGGACACGGTGCCAATCAGCTCAGAACTGCAACTTAAGCCATTAAGGGCTGGATGGAGGATTACAAATGTTGGACCACCTCTAATCAGAGGGCCATTGAAAATCCACCTAAGCGGGGAAGAAATGATTCATTAGGCTTATGCATACTTACAAATTTAGTGCAGACAATCATAATTTCTCTTAAAAAAAAGTTAAAGTTAAAGCACAATCACTGATGGCCTTGAAGATTAACCATTGATCTTACTGTTTACTGCAATAATGAAAGATAAAATGTTGCCAGCTATTATGTTAATGTGAGCATGAATGATTGCTTGTCAGGGGTTTAGAAAGCCAGAAGCAAAACTTCTTCGGACAGAGAATAAAGTGGAGTAGCTAGATCTGGATGAACCACAGTGTAACCGACCTGCAGGGCCAACATGACTTATAGTACGCACTGTCTCCGAGGATGATCCCTTTTTCTTTTTTATCACAGCTCCAACAACAACCATTACAACGTCTGTCCATGATACAGACTTTGCACTCACAACAATTCTATTTAAAACTCTTGTGTCAAATGTTTCTAATGGTTCTGCGGTTAAAGGAGAAAGACAGTGGGAGAGTGGGTGGGAGAGAGGGAGAGAAGCTAAGAGGGTGGCAGAGTGAGTGCCCACAGATACAGTAAACAAATTAAGTCAGACTTTATTTTGAGGGGCTGGGTGCACTGAGCATGAGCTGGCGTCTGGTCTCAGTGTCAGTTAGAGGACCTTTATGCAAGTATGCAGTCGATCTCACGCCTTAATGAGGCAATGGAAAAGCACACAGGCCAGGACATCAACAGAAAAACAGCACCCAGAAAATACCAACTTAATAAGGCGATACAAGCAAATGAATGATTTTTAGAATCGTGTTTTAAACAAGTAGTCCTCCCTTAGCACGCAGAGATGGAAGGGGTGAGAGAAAATCTGCATGTGTAAGTGAGTAAGCGTGGGTGTGTGTGTGTGTGTGTGTGTGTGTGTGTGTGTGTGTGTGTGTGTGTGAACAAATTCTTCTATAAACCTGGCAGAGCGGAGGCTGCCACAGACATCAGCTCTGCATTTGCATATTCATGGCTCAATTTGCACTTGGCTATGCAAATGTATGCAAACATCGTTTCAGAACATTTCAAAAATAGAAACTAGCATTCCAAACGACGTTGTGCCTCTTAATATGCAGCCACACAAGAAAAAAAAAATTACCCAGAAAAATCGAACAGGCCAAGCAACGGTTGAATATCTGATTTAAAATTGAGAGCTGTCTTGCAGCCCTCTCCAAATAGGTTAAAGTAGGATAAGCTGGCTGCTGGTGCTGCCATAGTGTAATGTGTAAGTCTGTTATGTTTATAATTTTCAAGAGCCCATTTTACAATTTCTTTGCTTGTTTTTTATAACCTAGAATAGGCAAATATATAAAGATGTTCTCTGTGTACAAGGCTCATTTTGTGTTGTAATTACACTTGGATGGCTTTTTAAAAAATGATGGCAAAATTATTGTTTCCAGACTCAACCACTAAAATGACATCCTTCACATAAAAAAAGAGAAATAATTTGATTCAGATTTCTTTCTGTGTGAACACAGGATGGTTTATTATGAATCAGTTTTCTGTCATGAGTGTTCCTAATTTTGGCAAGCATGCCAATTGAACTGGCCATGTCTTCCTCTCCACAGCATGGCATTGTCTTCACTGTGGCTCTCCTTCAGAAAGAGGAAAGTTTTTCTAGACACAAGATGAATGGAAGGGGAAGAGTTCAACAAAATCTACTTTTGCTTAAATCCTATTCATCTGCTGGGCACAAGGCAGGGTAAGCTGTTCCCCTGGCACAGGGTCTGTCTGAGGGGCCATGTGAGGCCCTCCAGAGCTTTATCTCTCCTCCCTGTACTCCTCAGGATAAACGGCTCCACATGGAGTCCTAATCCCCTTTCTTTCCTCTCCTTTCCCCTTTTCCTTCTTTTTCTCCTCTTCCCTCCTTTCCTCTCTTCACCCTTCCCCTTGCCCCTGGCCCACAAATGGCAATTGCTGGCCTGCAGGGACTATGCTCTCTCTCTGCTATGTGAGACAACCAGTTCACCCAGGAGAAGCTTGTTAAAGCCTCACCACAGTTTGAGCCTGTTTCTGCTGTTTTGCAAAATGTGTTAATTTTACAACACTAAAGCCAACAATAAAAGCAAAGCCCCAGCTAATTAGCCAGTGGTGTGAGGTGAGTGGCAAAGAGTGGGCATGCCACTGCTTGAGGTGCCTTAATCATTGTTTACGAGCGAGCTCAGCTGGGTTTTTGGCTCTTTCTTTCTTTGCTCCACCTTCCTCTGTAGTTCCAGATGTGGCCTTAAATTCCTGCAGTTCTATCTTTGCTCACTTAGCAATGTGCTACTCTTTCCAAAGTACAAGATGCTACAGTGATTACAGTAAGAATCAGAGGAAAAAAAACACCCGAGATTTCCTTTGCGCAAGCAATTGTTCCTTTTTGTTTGTATTTCACTACAAAGGCAGCAAATGCAGCAGAAAATGGCCTTTAACTAACCAATGCATAATCACAAAGCATTGTATTTTTTTCATCATGAGGTTTATTTAAAGAGTGCCCCTTAATGGTGGAGCTTCTCATAAGTGGCTACAAGCCTCATTTGGCTTTGTTGGGCTGGTACAATGAGGGAGTGGGGGTTACTATTGAGAGGTAAGTGCATTACCATTCATGGAGAGAGAGAAAAGAAGGTTGCAGAGCAGAAAGTGGCTGCTGCCTCTTTAAGATGGGTTTAAGTGATCAAAATTTCATGCAAGGCTGCAATTGGTGGTATAATGTTGCTCTTTAAGAGAGTTGCCTAATGATTGCCATGTGTGGACAGTGGGTTTTGGAAGGGGATTTTGTGGAGGCAGTGGCTGTGGGGCCTGAGACTAGGCCAGACTGTGAAGTAGACTGGTGAGGTCTGGGGGCTGGGGAGCTTGGAAAGCTGAGTGGAGAGGAGAGAGAAGTCTCACGGAGGGGCTCAGAAAAGGCCAGCCATATGAGATTACAGCATACCTAAGAAATGTGCTCCTCGGGAAAGTTTGTGTATTTTGGGAAGTTCTCCAAATTTTCCACAGACAGCTTTTTATTTTTTGGGTTATCTCACTCTCCCCCTCCTCTCCCTCTCTTCATAGTTTGGACTAATTGCGCGGCGTAGTGCCCGCTGAGTCAATATGAGAAAGTCTGCTCCTTTTCCTTTTTTTCCCCCCTCACCTCTCTTTCCAAACATTCACTGATAGTATGTGTATTTTTGAATGCAAAGGATAACATGTCTGTATATTTTTCCAATGTATGGGCTCAGGGTTCTTTTGTAGGTTTAATTTAAAAAGGATGATATTTTGGGGAGAACCGATGTTTCCAGTTTGTGGGTGATCATGGGTGAAAATCAGAGCAGTAGCTGAGATAGAGGACACACTCCGCTGGGGTATGAGGGAAATAAACACAAGACATGAAGATGTTTGATTAAACTGGAGGAAAGGTTCCTCTGCACTATTCATTTTTGCTCAGTATTTTACTGCACATGTGCAGGAAAATAAACTCATAAATAGTACTGATTCTTAATTTACAAAGCAGCAGTAATACATAAACTGCAATTAATTATTCAGTTTTACTCTCTACAGTCATTTTACAAACTGACCTGACACACGATTGGCTTGTGCAGGTTGAATGGCAGCTCTAAAAGCACTGAATACAGGCCATGCCTCCACCTGCTGTTCAGTTCTCGCTCTGTGCAGCCACAGATCAGCAGCCGCTGTGGTTGTTGTGTTGATCTCTAATGGCCGGCCAGTGTTGACCTGCTTCCACAGAGGCAGTCAGAGGGCTTGTTGCACCACTTTGCTCCCACTGCTTCTCTAACTGCTTGTTGCTCTTGTCCAACAGATTCAGTCACTTTTTTTTCATTTCATGAAAATTACCTCGTTTAATCTTGATTTGCAAAGAAGCAGCTGTAAAGGAGTTTTGGCAACATTTGTATTTACCTAGATCATTTTTATAGCTTGGCTCGGAGAGTGAAATGCAGATGTTTCTTTTTGTGTTCACAGATAAAATAGATTTTATGTAATGCAATTTAGTTGTAGATGGGAGACAAAATCCTAATATATGGATAAGATGTGATACAGACACATGGCGCAGTTGGAGGAAAAGGTATTTATCTGAATCTGTTGCTGGCTGCCCTGCTCTCTGTCCCTACTCTCACATAGATACTTATCAGCTTTTAAAGGTGGCGATTCACCCCTATCACCCATCAACAGCACCTTGCGACACACGCTGCCTCACCACTACAAATCCCATTACTTTTATCCTTAGCTAATACTGGGGTGCTGTTGCCTCCTGTCAGGGCCCACGGCACAAACAATTTGCTTTCTTCCTCCTTCCATTTCACAGAACTGCTCACGGTCAGTGCGGTGGGGTGAGGCCGGGGGAGCTGCAGGCCCTGCAAGAATTGTCACACAAACTTTGAAATGGCTGTCAGAGTTAAAGTAGCTTGAGGGCCAAAGAGGGTTTTTTTTTTCTAGAAGAGCTGCCCATGTTAGATGACCAGCCTGGTTATTGTCATATAGAAACAAAGTTTAAACTGAGAGTGTTATGATCGACAGAATAGATGTTTTTTGTAAATTCTGCAATAGGAAGTGCAGAGAGCCACTGTCTTACTGCAGTAATAGATGCACACAAATGCACACACACTCCACCCGATCATCCTGATGCGTCAGGGCTTGTTGTGCTCACTCTCAACTTGGCTCCGCCTGCCTGACCCTTCTGACCCGCGTGCATTCCTTTCTGAGGTGATTGGCAGCCCATGCAAATACTACACAACTATGACTGGCAGTAAGAGCCACTCTGTGCCCTTCCCACAATGCCCCTGGCCCCTCCCCGTCAATAGACGTTGAGCTGGCGTCATTGTCCAGATACAGTGACCTTTTACCTCTCCAGAGTTAGGGCTTCCTGGGAACCACCCCAGAACTTTTCTCCGATCCATATTGGAATGTATGACACGTAGGCATGATCTCTCTGTTTACCTCCCCACTCTCCTTGCTATCTCTGCGTTTTTCTTCTTCACTATCTCTGTCTGTATCCCTCTCCCCCTGGCAGTCCCAGCTGTGAACACAACATAGCGGGGGAATGTTTTTTAAAGCCCACTAAACAATATTCTATTAGCATAAATTTGGTTCTGTTTCTCTGCCTTTCTGCAATGTCACAGTCAGATCTCGTTGCTTTAAGGATTGAAAGGTAAACAGCTTTAGGTGTTGTTTGTGCGTTGGCTTTCCTTCTTGGCATGACAAGGCCTTAGGGCACCAAATGCATTACAGCTCTAACTGTGTCAAATCTCAGAGGGCTGGGAGGACCCCAGCCAACCTGTGTTCTCTAATGTCACACAGCAGCAGTAAGCCAAGTCAATAAAATGAACACCCAGTGATCAAAGAGGTGACAAGGATGCTCATGACAGTGGGATGAAATTCCAAGTTTCTCTACGACAAAACACAACACACTAATGCAAACCCTTTGCATACATATCTCCCCCTGCAGCACTCTGTGTGAGTGGTAGTAGAAGGCCTTGGAGGTATTTGGATCATTAATAGATCCCACTACTGAGTTGTTATGCAGTACTGTACACTGCCTGGGAATATTCCTTAATGATTTCGACCGACCTCAAGCCTGCTCCTTTTCCCCTCCCAGCCTAATCTGTTATTCCTTTTGTTCATTTGTCTTTTGTTCTTTCTCTTTATATTTTTTGCTTCTATTTCTCCTCCATTCTTTAATTACTGTTCCCACCCAGTGAGAGCCCTGTCTCTGTGGCCCCCCATGTCCCAGGAGAAGCAGGGAGACGCGACCATGTGGCTTCACTGACAATGACATGAATGGCCACGGTAGCAGGGCCACCTCTCTGAGGACTGGGACATGGAGGGAAGGAGGGGGCAGGGAAGGTGGAGGAGGAGGAGGAGAAAAGATGGCGAGAATGAAAAGGGGGTGGGAAAGATGAGCTCAGGGAGCCCGGGTTCAACCCTTATTTCTCTTTCACTATTCTCTGTGGTTGGGAAGGAATTCTCAGTTCCCTGGGTGGTTTTTCGACAGAAAGGTGGAATGAGGAGGGGGGTAGTGGTTTAAATCATGGAGGACAACAGGCAAACAAGAGGCAAAACTTCAACAAATCCTGAATTTCTGTCAGCACTTCAGAGCTGGTGATGTAATAGCTGTACCCAGGAAGCCAATAAAAGTTAATGACAGAGAATTATTTAGCCACCAGTCAAACTGCACAGAAGACTTTGAATCAGTGCTTACTGTGGTCAAGAATTTATTCCCAGCAAGCACTCCTAATCCATAAAACAGTGTGTTGCTGTGTGTTCCAAGGACATGTTCACACTGACAATCAGGATGAGGTTAATGATGTGCTTCAAGAATTCCGGCCTGTTCTACAAAATCAAACAGAACTTCATAAAAAAACAAGCATCCTGCTGTGAGCTACTACCAACACATATAGTGTAAGCATATAATAACACACACACACATCTATGCATAAATCTATATTCCCTCCAAGCTGACAACTTAATGCTGTCTCAGTCAAGGCAACAAGATGAAATCAGATTGGCAGAATATCACAAAAATCCGGACTGAATGTGAGCTCCTGAAAATCTGTAGAATAGAATATTTCTAAGCTTGAGATGGAAAGACACCGTGTTCATCCCCCTTGCAACACACACACCATCACCAGCCCACCCCCACTCTCTAACACTATTTACTGCCAAGTAGTCCATGTTCATGCCACACACCTCCACCAGATAATTTTTGTTTTAATAAAATCGCTTAAACAATTAATTACAGTCGCCTTTTCTCCCTCTATACAACTCTCCTTTGGCACCCCCTCCCTGACTCACTCGCTCTTTTGCTCATTCCCCAGCGTCGCAGGAGATACAGGCGGTAATAAAAAGACGTTTATTGGACGATTTTCTGGAGGCCCGTTGGTTATTAACATGTAAATTAAATCATCACAGCTGTTCCATTTTCAATCAGATGGAGTTTGAGGGAGGCGGGGCGCAGACAAGGACCCCAGTGCACTGATTTTATTACGCACACCTTCATTAGGAGCCCTGCAGCCGCGATCACCACCACCACAACAATCAACCTCCTGACATACACAGACACACACAAACATGGAGAGGGGCCAGACACACACGTACAGCGCAATGATAACACATGAACTACTCCCATGTATAAGCACTGATTAACAATATTATAACATCACTAAAGTTTAAATCCATTCTTTTGAGTGATATTTTTTTTCGCATATTATATCTTAGCTTCACTTTGTCCTTCCCATAGTACTTAATTGGTGAGAGAGATTCACATAGATTAATGCTTTTTTCCTCCACAGAGTGGCTATCTTGTCCACTGAGCTCTTGACCCAAACATGGACAGCGACACTGTCAAAGACAATGATGTTTCACTGATGGCTCTGGAAAAAAAGCCTGTGTCTCTGAGCAGAAAGCACCCAGACCCATCCAGGCCCCTGGAGATGAGCAGGGAAAAGGCAGCTGAATGGCTGTAACTCAAAGAAATTGTCAGAAAACACAGCAGATGATGGACTTTATCAATGATCATTTTTCTAATGCATATATATGTTTTAAAGGCCCCTGAGACGGCCAATCTCATAAATGTGCAGTATTTAAAAGCGCAGGGCAGCGAGACTTTGGCTCTGATGAGATATTGGTAAGCCCATGTAGAAAGGTTAATGTTACCCACAGAACGTGCTAATGGTTTTGGTTTGACAATGGCCTGTGGGGAGTGTGGTGGAAGCCTCACAGACTCTAACTCAATGACACATAAATTGTACATTTTCAACAATTTCATTATCATCTACACCATTTTACTGTGACATATATCAATAGGAATGAAGTGGATGGTCTTATTTTTCTTGCTTCTCCCCCTAACTCTCAGGCCTGAGAGGATATTGATCTTTCATCTTTTCAGGGGAAGAATCACATTATTGCCAATGGAGGATAAAGTGTCACAGCCATATGGAAAGTAAAACATAGGAGGTGACATGCACCAATAAAGTAATGCATGTCCAAACTGTAACAGCATTTATCTTCTTAAAATCAGTGTAAATGTAACACCTGATCTGCACGTAAATTATCATAGTAGTATTGTAGGTATTATGGTAGCTAAATGAACAGAATAGTAGTGATTGCTTTCCACTTGATTGAATATTGAACTCTTTCCCAAGCAAGCAGATAAGGCAAATTATATTTTCAGGGGAAACACAGACAGCTTTTGTGGATATTATATTTTTCTTCCTTAATAAGTAATACGAATGTGGAAATACTAAATAAGATTGCATACCAGGATGAGGCAGGTGAGGTTTGTCTGTTTTTTTGCTTCAGAGGAGTCAGACAGCAGCTTGTATGGGTAGTGCTGAGATAATGGATTGACCTCTAGTCTGCCCGCGCAGAGTGGCTGCATTATAGCAAAGCCAGTGTGAATAAAAGAAAAGATGGTTATTTTTAGCGCTCGATTGAAATGCTGAGGGAATCTGCCACTGGGCTCAGAGTGCAGAGTTGTGAGGCAGATAAGATCACAGTGAAGGAAAGAAAAGAAAGAGGAAGGTAAAGGAAAAATTTAGAGGAGCTGAAGGGGAAAGGAAAACAAGAAGTAAGAGAACTTGTGGATGTAACTCTACCATTTCACTGCAGTCAAGTGGTGCTGCTGCCTGCAAAAACAATAGACAAATCTAAATGGTGCACAATTTACATAAATTATATATTAATCCAGATTAATTAGCATATATATTTGAATT
>JAVQJX010078425.1:0-17538 GCA_036025115.1 Ambassis agassizii
AGTATTTGTACAGTCAAAATCCCACACATGTTTTATGTTGGGGGGGGGGGGTGGGGGGTGCGCTGCTGGTTGCTTAACTGACAGAAAGTTGACAGCCTTGCTTAAACACTACCACAGGAGGAGTTAACCAGTAGCGAAGCCTGAAGTTAATCTTCTCTGTACTCAGAACTCAGTGCTGCCTCACAGGCTCCTCTCATTCAGTGTGGAGTTTCTTTTTTATCTGGACACACAAAAAAAAAAACTTCAGTGCAGGGATGAAAGTATCTGTTGTGTCCAAAAAGCTGTGGTGCGTCCACAAACAGCTGCTGATCGTGCTCGCTCCACTTGTGTTGCTGCCTTTAATTTTTACTCTGCCGGAAAAGGTGAGTGACTTTTTTTTATATATTTGTATACAAATAAATAAATCATGTTTGTTTGTGTCTTTAAAGATAAAAACATGGCCGTCCTGTCTGCTGGTTATTTATGGATTCAGGAGTAAATTCAGACTAATCCTGAACCTGTCCAAATACTTGTTTTTATTAATCAAGTCTTGTTTTACTTCTGCTAAATAAAATATTTGAAGACATCACTGCAAGCTGTGAGAGACTCAGGATGGATAATACCAATCTGAGCAGGGAATTTTAGGCACTACACATGCATGCTCTGATGTTGTTTCAGAAACCTGTGTCCTTTTGTGTGTTTGTTGTTCATCTTTCAGGAGGGAAAATGTCTTTATGTGGTGGTGCTGATGGCCACATTTTGGTGCACAGAGGCTCTTCCTCTGGCTGTCACCGCTATGCTTCCAGTCTGCCTCTTTCCAACACTGGGAATTCTTCCAGCTAAAAAAGTCTGCCCTCAGTACTTCATTGAGACCAACTTCCTGTTCCTGAGTGGCCTTGTGATGGCATCATCTATAGAGGAGTGGGGTCTGCATCGCAGGATAGCCCTGAAAGTCCTCAGTATTGTTGGAGTAAAACCAGCCTGGTAAGAAAAAAAGACCCTTTGAAGGGGAGGAGGGGCTGATTTATCATGCAAATAAATCCAGTTTGCTATGAAACCAGCTGAAGTCAGACTGTGTATTGTTTTCACAGGCTTATTCTTGGAATGATGCTGACCACGTCATTCCTGTCCATGTGGCTCAGCAACACCGCCACAACAGCCATGATGCTCCCCATTGCAAATGCCATCTTGGAGAGCCTGTTTGGTGACCTGGAGAGCCTAAAACAGAAGTGCAAATCTCCTGAGGACCATCTGAGTGCTGCTATAAATGGTACGTATAGTCTGGTCGCACAGTTTTATTGATGGAAAAAAGCAGCCACGTCCTACAAAATGTCATTCTTGTTATAGACGGTGCAGAATCAAGTGTTTGCGATGTCACCTCTTTTGTGTCTCTGCGGGACACCTTTCCATGTTTTCAGTGTCATTCATAATCTGCCTAAATCCCTAAAACGGGGAGGTGGGCAGTCGTTTTGCATGGTAGCTTGTGCAGCAACTGCCTGTCACTCAAAGGGATCACACCATGTGTAGTGTTAGACTCAGTATAATGAGTGAATTATTAAATTGGCCCTTACAGTTGTCACAAAACTTATAAGAAGGGATCAAAAAACAGGATTGACTCATGTTTGGTGCCACCACCTGAAGGCCAAAAAGCATTAAATACATGTTATATAATGTTTCTGGTGAGGTGCTTATCGTTTTAACCATGTCTGTGTGAGCCTTTAATATGTCATCTAATGTGTGGACATTGTGCAGTTTTTCCTAAAACACTGAGTGCTCAGAGAGTAAGTGATTGATGATGTTGTATTGACTTCAAGTCATATATTAAAGAATGGAAATTTTTGATTTCATTCATTTCTACACGTGACTGTGACGCACACGCTCTGCTTTAATTTTTTTTTTCAGGCCCACCTTCTTTGAAGCTGCAATCACTGCCCTCAGAGCCGTCAGAAAAACAAATGCTGTCAATAGACAGGTAAGAAGAACACATGTATCCAAGGACACTGTGAGGTGATAAAGTCAAGAAATAGTTTGTAAAAACAACAACAACAACAACAACAACAAAAAACGCCAAAATTGATCATTTTACTCTTAAAATAAAAACAAGAACATATGAGATCTGATGAACTTTACAGGTCCTGTAGAGGAAAATATGGACCCTTCAGCTAACAGCCACCTTATGTTTGTTCATTGTATTAATATCCAGTAGTATGTAATATATTGGCACTTTAATTTTCAAAAGTACGGATGCTATGGAGCCGGCTGACATCAGAACAGCTGAGGAGATCCGATCAGACGCAGAGTACGAGCTGAAAGTGTGGAAAGGATTCCTGATCTGCATTCCCTACTCGGCCAGTATCGGAGGGACGGCCACGCTAACAGGCACAGCACCCAACCTCATCCTAATTGGACAGCTGAAAAGGTTATTTTCTGTACAGTTTGATGAAATAGCTGATTCTGTATCAGAAAAACTCAAATAAATGTTGTCTCTCACAGCTACTTCCCGGACTGCGACCTCATCAATTTTGGCTCTTGGTTTGCGTTCGCTTTCCCACTCATGCTTCTCTTCCTGTTTTTGGGATGGATATGGATCGCGTTTCTTTACGGGGGATTGAATTTAAGGTAGCACACAGTATTATCCATTTAGCATGTAAATAGACATATCCAAATGACTAATTGTCCACATTTTCTGCTCAGATTTTTCCTCAGGAAACATGACAAGAGGGCCGAGGCGGAGGCCAGAGCGCAGGCTCTCATCAAGGAGGACTACAGAAAACTAGGGCCCATAAAGTGAGGTCTCGTGTATGTCTTCAAATCTCATGCCATAGACTCTGAATGAGTGGGTTTCTGAGACAGAGTCTTTATCTCATGTTCATGCTGATTGTCTGCTTTCAGTTTTGCTCAGGGAGCCATCTCATTCTTCTTTATACTCTTTGCCATTCTGTTGTTCACAAGAGATCCAAAATTTGTCACAGGCTGGTCTGTGCTTTTTAAAAAAGGGTAAGACAAACTCACACTTCTGATTTTATCTTTCGGAACACAACATATTCTGACCGTGTTTCTCTCCTTCTCGCTGTCCTGCAGGTACGTCTCGGATGCAGTCACAGGTGTGATCATTGTGTCCATATTGTTCTTCTTCCCTTCACAGAAACCTTCACTTAGCTGGTGGTTCGACCCCAAAGGTCAGTGACAGCAGAACAACTCAATGATTTTATTTTCTTATATTATTATGATTCAAATGGAAATGTGAATTCACATCATGTACTCATTGTGTTCCTAGAACACCTATTGCACAATACAGTTGTGCAGAAAGTAAGCTGAGGAATGTTAATAATGTAGATTAGAGAGTCTGAGTAAATTTCCCGTCTCAAAGTGAGACTGTACTTTCTCTGTTTCTGTGATTAGAATAATCTCGTAAAGCTATGTTGTCACACTTTTGGGTTTTTGTTTATGTGTGTGTGTACTTGTGTTTTGTTTACCCACGCACTCCACAGACAAAATGTTATGTCAAGGTTAGACTTTGTGGGTTTGGCGAGTGGCATCTGCGGTTGTGGTTTTCAGGAAGTAAATGTGGAATATTCTCTGAATAGATGGGAGCTCAGCTGTGTGTGTGTGTGAGAGAGAGCATGCACACTGTACTGTAGGTTATGCACATGTTTTGTGTTGAGGACAGGAGGCACGTGTGCATGCGACTGTGTATATTATGTTCAGCTGGTCAAATAAACCACTGGATGCCGGCAACAAAAACAAATAGTGGGGATCATTTGTTTCTCAATGTGGGTCAAATTTTTATAACAGAAGACAGAATGTGCAGCATAACACGGTTATAAAAAAAAAGGTTTAATGTATTTTTATGTAAATTGACCTTTTGTTGCTTCTGCAAACCTGTTTTCACACCACTCTATAGAAAGTGTGAATCAGCGACAAACTTTTTTTTTCTGGTTGTGAGTGAGTCACTATTTCCACTGAAGAGTGTAACACACTGATAATAAATCTCTCTGTATCTTGTTGACTGATGATGTTTTTTTCTTCTGTCATCTTCAGCTTCGAACACTCCTTATGTCCCTCTCCTGTCATGGAAAAAAGCCCAGGACTCTGTTCCCTGGAACATCATCCTGCTGCTCGGAGGCGGCTTTGCTATGGCCAAAGCTTGTGAGGTAAAGATGTGCACAAAGAAACCAAACCATTCACATTTACATCTTTATTTCACAGCTTTGTATCAGTTATATATCTGTGTAATAAAATGTTTGTCTCCTTGGCTCACTGCTGTGCTCTGTTTGGTTCTGTCCTCCACTTTTATTGTGTTTATTATGTTGAAATCTGACCTTTGACCTTGATCTTGTGGCATTCTGTAGGAGTCTGGACTCGCCTCCTGGATTGGAGGCCACCTCCAACCTTTGGCTGAGGTCCCTCCTGCTGCAGCTGTGATGTTGATCACTGCTTTCCTGGCCTGTTTCACTGAGTTCGCCAGCAACACGGCAACAATTATCATATTTTTACCCGTCATTGCTGAATTGGTAAGAGAGAGTTTTAAACTTTATATCTGCATATTAAATAATCCCTCATTTGTTTGCACCATGTTTTCTGGCTCCTCTTGATTTACTGCAGATACAATGTCATGTATGAAACCTCCTTATCTCTTATTGAGACGTTGAGATGTTGACAATAAGTGACACATGAGTGTACACAGTGTGATAAAATGGCAGACAAACCACAATCAAGATAAAGCAGTGGACACTAATGACCTGAACTGGGTTTGTTGCAGACCTTGTCTTTTATGTTCAGAGGTTTTGTGGGCTTGTTAACCTCTGCCACTAGATGTTCTCATGTTTGTAGCCTGTTGGACATTAACTGCTGTGGCCGACAATCATTATCGGGAGCTTTTTGTACTTTGCAGTGTGTTCTATGTAACAAAAACAATGACTTGGAGAACATATAGGAGGCTTGGTGGATTTTGAGACAGTTTCTGTCTTCATAATCAACATTAGCATTTTAGCACGGACATTGTGTCAATTTGTTTATAGTACCTGAACTATTAGCATGCTAAATGTTGGTGCTAGCTATTTTATTTTAGTATTTTTTTTTAATAAAAACATTTGTAAATGTTGTCACCTACAGGGATGGCTCTGCGTTTAGAGGCAGCCTCTAGTGGTCACGTTTGGAACTGCCGTTTTTTGTCACTTCATCTTTCAGGTCTGTGTTTTTGTGTTTGTGTTTTCAGGCTATACGAGTCTCAGTGAACCCTCTTTACTTCATGATACCTGCCACAGTAGGATGTTCATATGCCTTCATGCTGCCGGTATCGACACCACCGAACTCCATCGCCTTCACATCCGGACATCTCTTGGTCAAAGACATGGTGAGACTCAGCTCTCTCTCTAAAACACTTTGCACATAAATGCTCAGCTGTTCTTATGTTTTCTTTGTCTCTGTTTTATCAGGTGAAGACGGGCTTTGTCATGAACATCCTGGGCATCCTCTCTGTCTCTTTGGCTATGAACACTTGGGGTGTTGCTATGTTTAGCTTGAACACGTACCCAGATTGGGCTCACGCTCTTAACAAGACCACTGTTGTCCCCAATGTGCACTTGTCATCTACTCAGTTGTTGAATGCTACAATCTGATTTGTTCACACATGCCAATATCAACACAAACAAAGTGTCAAGAGAATCTACAACAGGGACAAAAGTCTGCTTCTAGACATCCAACTGTCACTAAAATGCTCTGAGAGCCTCTACTGTTACTCATTTTAATGCTGCCTAAAGATTTCAAGCTGTGAACCATTACAACACACTCCACGTGTCAAGATTATTTAATTAAACTCTACTTTCTTAAAGCTGGACCATAAAACATGTAACTCTGCAGCTCTGAGGAGCTATATTTTGTGAAACTCCAGCCTGACCGCAGCATGCGCCGTTTGTTTCCTTACAACAAGGCTGACCCCTGCTGGAAGGATGAGAGACACCACTGTGAATATTAAATATGTCTGTTGGTTAAAAATCACTCAGAGATCATGTTTCTGTGTTATATGGCTCATGTTTCAGCGCTATTGACAACATGTGACTTTTTGTAAGAATCCTGACTAATGAATGTGTAAATTACACACAAGTTACACAACATTTATAATGTTGCAGTTCAAAATACAATTGATTTTCCGTGCACGGCTTTGACGTGTGTTATCTTATAGGAACAAAAAGTAACCTTTAGTCGTCAGCTGTTAGCCATTCTGCTGTAGGCACACAAACACATAGAGGGGTTATAAACTGTGTGAACTCACAAGGCCTGACAACAATGGCTAACTTGTGTAAGGCTGAGGTGTTACTTAGTGCAGACGGGGTCACCGCACAAAAGAAGGTCTGTAGTGTTTAAATGCAAAACTATACGATAGAAAATCCACAGAGCAGAACAGGATGTACCTGGTTTACGCAACACAAAAGAACTTGATTTATATCTGTGCTTTGTTTGTATGACAGACCCCACATCCTGTTTGGTTACCTATTTTTTGTGGAAAATATGTAGCAATTAAACGTTTTATATTCATGTGACAAACTAGAGGAAAGTGTGGGTGACATACAGGAGGAAACACAGCAGTGATGAAGCCAAATAATTAGCCTCAAACAATACTTCTTTTTTCTTTTAAATACATTATGTGTCACACTGCTTATCACAACCACCACATGTCCAAATCATTCTGAAACTGCACCTCTGTCACATTGTTGGTCATGAATGTATTACGTACACAAACGCATGTGAGAACTTGTAGGCGACCCACAAATATTAACATGACAGTGACTGTTGACTTAAGTTCCCCTTTTTATCTTTTTTTTTGTTACTTCCTAATCCTGTTTATTTTTCTCAAGCTCATAAGACAGGATGAAGTCGCTCACAGAACACATTGGTTCATCTGTCAGGTAAAAAGACTTTTTACATTTATTTTATCCATATATTTTTACAGGTGAATTTCGCTTCTTATAACTGAAATAGTTAAAAATTGATTATGAAATTACACACTTTCACTGACTTATTGTGCTGATCGCTTGTCATGTAAAATATGTTCATTTTAATGTGAACTGTATCATTATAACTGATAACAACAACTTTATTTATTTGTAAATTGATATGACTGATTAAACAAATTTATTGTGTCATCCTTTTAAGTTTAACAGTTAAAAAGGGGAGAGAATAGCTGAATCCGGTCCAGTCTTATGCTAAGTAATGATAGCCTTTATTTGTATGTCACCATTTTTTTTAGTGCCTTATCATCTTGTTGTTTTGGTGTTTTATCAAGTCTAATGTTAAGACTTTAAGCTTTATGAAGATGGGGAAGAGGAAGAGGAGCTGAACATTGATGAAGATTTGAGCTAAAGGTTGCCATTGAAATATTTGTGTCACAGTCTGATCATGTGTCTCATTAATGTAATTGTAAAGGAGCCACAACAACATGAAAAAAAAAAACTCACTTCAAGCTTCATATTAACATGTATTTTTCTCTCTCTCCTAACAGAACAGGGTTGAGCAGACAGACCCTTAAATCTTTCCTGTTTTACCTCTGGGATGTTTACTCTGCACCCACTCCTGCTGGCAGGGACATCCTGACTCTGTTCTCTCTCTGTCTCACTCTGGCCATCATTACTGGTGGTCTCCTTCATCACTGGCTCTTCAATACTCTGAGATATGCACATGAAGTGTCTGTTCAGACCGCCTGTGTCTACAGCGCGGCCGTGTTCCTGGTCTCCCTCCTGTTCCACCCCCTGCGCTGTGTGCTGACCATGATCCTGCCCACTGTCTGCACCAAACAGGGCCGCAAGCTTCTCATCTCGGCTTCCATCATGATTTTAGTGTTGAACGTGATTCCTAATATCACAGTTAATGTCGGTGCGGTGGCGCGTCTCTTGAAGTGCACCGCGGAGGGTTTCACAAAGACTCTACTGAACTCATCTGAACCCCTGAACAAAGCTAAGCATGACCTTGTAGAAGAAGCCATCAAACTTCAGGAATTAAGCATTGTCACCAAGTTGAGGACTTTAGACCATTACACACATATTAATGTGTCAGAGGTCAGAAGCAGGTTTACTATCTTGATTGGACAGATTGAGTCCAACTTCTCACATGCCAAGGACCTGCTGAAAGAATGCAGACTGCTGTCAAACCGTATTCTGGCAGCCATCTTTGTTGCTTTACTGATTTTGGAATCTGCTCGTTACTTGAAATCTTATCTGACATCAGTTCAGTTTAACAATGTTTACATGACTAAAACGCCTCCTGTGACTAATGACAGAGCAGCTAAATATAAAAGCTGTAAAATAACAAATCAGGAATGCACCTCCTGTTTCATATCCCTGATTGTTGTAACTTTATACTTCACTGCTATAAGTTTAATAGTAGCTTTGGATCATGTTGTGTATCACATGGTTCAGATGATCGTGCCTTGGTTACTGGATTTTCCTCCCACATCAGCCACTATAAGTGTCAATTATAAGGTGAGAAAGGTCATTTATTCCTCTCTTGCTTTTTCAGGTTTTCATGTGTTTTCTCTTGTTTTTAGATGCAGTGTTTCCTCCCTGCATTTTGCATCTTCAATCAGCAGTGCATCACATATAAGCTGGCAAATTTCCACAGAGACTACAGGTGGAGCTTCAGCCCCGAGCCGTCTCTCTGCAATGTGAACACTTCAGCTCCAAACCTGGGTGTCACCGTCCTGCTTGGATGTCTCTGGTTGATGAGTTATTGTCTGGTGTTTCTTGAGGTTTATGCCAGACGGCTACGCAGAAAAATCTCTGCATCCTTTTTCAGAGAGCAGGAGGAGAGACGAGTAGCCTATCGGACGATGAAAATACAAGAAAAACAGAAGAAAAAAGAGCACATGTCTGTTAAAGTTTGTGGATCTCATGGTAATGTCATAAAAACAAGCGGCATCTTGAATAAACCGTGATCCACAGCGCCATCTGCAGGTCTAAATGTGACGTCCTGCGCCCTCTGTTCCAGCGTTAATACTCATTACTGAGGAACTGCTGGATTGTTTCCACATATTATCATCATGTGTATTTTGTGTATTACATTAATAGATATAACAGCTAAAAAAAACAGACATACAAGTATAATTTATGCGTCTGCTGTGGCTTTAAATTAATCCTGATCCCTGACATTATAAATCTGCTGACATTGAATTCACAGCACAGCCCGTCAGTCCCATCACCGCAGAACAGTGTGCCCTTTTAGTGTGTGCTCTTGCTTTGTTTATCTAACTGTAAATTGAAGGCGGAACATCCTGTGTGAATCACGCACACACCTCTGCAAGCGCGTCACCAGTCGACACTTCTCAGGCCACACGTTCACACTTGTGGTTTTTATGGAGGCAACAACAACTTTGTGCTGAGTTTGCACTTCCCATGTTTGTTTTACACAAACATCATTAGTAACTCTTTTTTTTCTACACTTTCTTCTTTTAGTTCCCTTCAGTCACACCAGGTGCCACTGTGGTGCTTTGCTAGATAAAATCAGTTGTAGCTCCTCTCAGGAAATTAACAGCAGCAGATTGGATCTTCTGTCTTTTCTTTTTTTATATATGTTGTATTGGCCTAGATAGATTTAATAATTTAAATCAATCTGTTTTTTTTTTTTATTCCAATAAGCCTATTTTAATCACAGCTGTGGCTGGTCTGACAGAATCCTTTTTTTTTTTACTTTTTTTTTGCACATCAGCGCACTCCTGCCTAAATCTCCCATGAGGCCCCTGGGGGAAGTTATTTTAAGATCTCATCCTAGAATAATAATAGATACTTTTTATTATCTATTTTTGCTCCCGAGTTGTTGTCCACCTCATGATTCTCTCAAAATTCAGCTGTCCCTTTGAACACAATACACTTTCTTTTTTACACTGACTGATGCATAAATCATGAATAATTCATATGTTTTTTTTGAATTCTCACATGTGTGTATGACATCTTTGTAACTATCTCTGGGTTTAAAATGGAAATGGACTATGAGATTTGAATAAATCCAGTTGGCCTGCTTTTATGGCTGCACTATTTTATTCCACTAAATAGAAATATACTGAATGATTTATTTTTATATATTGGAATATTTGACAACAAAACATCAATATGTGTATTACACAGGCTTCTCAGCTTATTACCTGCAGGGGTTATATATTCATTATAGCATGCAGACATTCTTCAGATGAAGTCATTCATACATTATTAGTATTCACACTGTCTGTCCTCTCTACAGATGCAGGTTAAAGAGCTTTTCAATCTGTTTTCTTATTTTGAGGACAATCAGTTTGATTTTTTTTTCTCCCATTGGGAGCACAGAGCTGTAATATTATACCACACAGGGCTCTGAAAACCTCATGGCAAAAGCAAAAAGATAAAGAATTAAGAAATCTTCTAACATGCTTTTTCTTCTAAAAAAAACAACAACTTCTAAAACAGAGTGTGCTTCAGCACATGCAAGAAGAGACAAAAAAGGGTCTTTTTCATAATTAGTACCATTTCAATTAAATGGCCAATTACTACAGTGGATGGCGTGTTAAATTGCAGCCTAGCTCCTCTGTTCTTTCAGTAATTACAGGGTATTTGTATGTCATGGCCATAGCGGTCGACTTGGGTGGGTGAGGTGTGATTGATTTTTAAGTTGGAGACAGCGGTGTGGATGTAATGTAGAGGGAGGGAGGTGTGCACTGAGGAAAAAGAGAAGGAGAGAGAGAGAGATGACTCTGGAGGAGGATGAAGCATTCAGGGGTGTTTCTGGGTTGATCGCTGCTGAGTGTTGATATGATGACAGAGTGAGAGCTGCTCCTTGGAAATTATGGTAAGCTTTAAATTTATATTTTTCTGAATATTATGATTTCATTCCTGGAATTTTCTGTGGGTGGAGGGTTTGTTGAGAATGAGTATTTATGCATTCCATGCTGTCTCTGTTTCAGGACACACAGTAGCTAAAGAGTTAATATGTTAGCCATCGATTTGTACTGTGTACAGGAGTTTACTTTAAATTGAACTTTTGATTGTTAAACATCAGTCTTATCTTATACATTATGCTAACAAATATGTCCTCCTTCTGACAAATGACCAGGCGGCTATGTAGCTGGACGTCCATTGTGATTAAATGTCATTCTTTTCACTTGTTTTTTAGTTTGTTTTGATTTGTTGTGAGTCCTTAACTCTGGTAAGATTTAAAGATTGTGTTTTGAATTTAAACAGATTGTTTCAAAAAACATTTAGGGCCAAATTCTCCCAACCTGTTTCTCCTCCGTCATTTTCATGGCACATTAAAACACATGCACTACTATCATACAACCACAGGAGGGCACCGTAACCATAACTGAGAGGCTCATCTTAACTTTATAGCTTTACAGATTTGCTTTATTAAAAAACACTGTCCTGCTGATTTGTTATTCTTTGTGTCCAGAGCTTTCTAGACATTTAGCAGAGGCTGAATTATGACCAGTTATAACGACCTTTTGGGCACATATGTCACCACTGTAGTCAGAAAAAAATGGTGGAGAAACTAGTTGATGATTGGAGAAGCTGTTTAAAATTGTTTGTTGTTTTCTGTGCTTTAACGATTGTTTCTCTTTGTTTTGAGGATTCTCATTGTGTATCTCTGAATATTAATTGAACTGTGACTTAACAAAGATGGAGAACAACACCACTATCTTCCAGGACGTCACTCAGGGTGTAAATGTGACAGAAATCCCTGTGAACCCTCTGGAAGAAAAAGTCATAACAATATTCCTGACCACACTCATCTGTGGAGTTGGTATTGGTGGGAATATCATGGTGGTTCTGGTTGTTCTGCGCACTAAACACATGGTGACTCCGACGAATTGTTACCTTGTCAGCTTGGCCGTTGCAGACCTCATCGTGCTCCTGGCTGCGGGCCTGCCCAATATCTCTGACGTTGTCGCTTTCTGGATATACGGCTACACCGGATGCTTGTGTATAACTTACTTTCAGTACCTGGGTATCAACGTGTCGTCGTGTTCCATCACAGCGTTCACCATTGAGCGATACATTGCTATTTGTCACTCCATTAAAGCACAGTTCTTATGCACGGTTTCCCGAGCAAAGAGGATTATAGCCGGAGTCTGGATCTTCACCTCGCTCTACTGCACCATGTGGTTCTTTTTAGTAGACACAGATGAAACAGTCTACACCAACGGGGTGGTGGTCACCTGTGGATACAGGGTCTCTAGGAGCCTCTACATGCCCATCTATTTCCTGGACTTCACCCTGTTTTATGTCATCCCTCTGATCGTGGCCACGGTTCTGTACGGACTCATCGCCAGGATCCTGTTCATGAGTCCTCTGCCGTCTCATCTCAACGACCGAGCCGGAGGAGGATCAGTTCACCAGGGTCACTCCAACAGCACCAACAAGGCCAACAAAGGTGCAGTCTCTGCAAGAAAACAGGTACAGGAAGTCCACTGTGTGCTCATCTCATTGCAGTAAATGAGAGATCTTGGTTGTGCACTTAATATATCAGTCTTTTTATCCACGAATATCCAAGAATATTAAGTCTATTAAAGTGAATGTTTGTGTCAAATTAAAGAAAGGTATTGATCCTGTTCTTAAAATGGGACAAACTTGAGACTTTGACACCTCTGTGCATCCTTGAGTCTAATTCTCACACCACCAAGTCATGGTTAAGATAGTCATAGTCTTCATCATTGCTCGTGTTTCCTTTGATTCTCTCAATAGATAACAAAGATGCTCGCTGTCGTGGTCGTCCTCTTCGCCTTGCTCTGGATGCCTTACCGAACGCTGGTGGTGGTGAACTCCTTCATCGATCCACCGTACACCAACACCTGGTTCCTGCTTTTCTGCCGGATGTGCATCTACACCAACAGTGCCATCAACCCCATCATTTACAACCTCATGTCTCAGAAGTTTCGCGTCGCTTTCAAACAGCTCTGCAAGTGCAACTGGCGACAACAAAAGGAGGCCGAGTACAACGTGCCCATGTATTACAGCGTCATGAAGAATTTCTCCCACGAGAGCAACGAGCCGGTCACAGAGCAGGAAGACGTCAGCGGACAAAACGCCAACAGGTGCAACGCAACGGACGATGACGCAAGCACGCTCAGCCTCTCTTAACAGGGCTTTTGTTGAGTTTGTTATGAAGACAATAGCTGTGTTCGAAATCGTCCACTCACTCCCTCTCCCCTACATCCTGTATAAGATATAGTGCACTACATCAGGGATAACAAAAGGAGATTTCGGACACTACACCAGAATTTTCTGAGCATGTCTATGTCAGCAGATGCGCCAGATACTCCTGTGACGTAAAAGGACGCGTCGAGCACCATGTAAACAAACTGCACCAGTCGGGCCATTGAAGGAGGCTGTTCTGCATGGTGCTTGTTTCTGATCAATAAATTGTTAAAATATTCATGTTATGAAAGTTTGGCTTTGTCAGTTACTGTTTTGTATCCACATTTTGAGCGATAATAGCTGGTGTTTTTTTTGTTAACGAGCTATATGCTGCTTAGCACGAGTGACCAAAGTAGCTGCTCGCTTAGCTTGTAAGCTAACCGTTAGCTTCTGTCTAAAACGGTTATTTTAATGAAAAATGCTGCTCGTCTTCTTCTTCTCTGGCAAAACACGACCGCATTGCTTTGTGGTATAATCTCTTGTCCACTCAATTTCGCAGTGCATTGTGGGTATTTTATAGTGTACGGTGTAGTGGATGACTACAAAATGGTGTACACCAGATATAGTGCACTACATGAGGGGCGATTTCGAACACGTGTGCATGAAAACCAGATTTTATGTGTTGTTGTAGTTGTGCTTCAGTGCAATATGTCAGACTGAGCTTTAGTGGGCCATAGAAGTGATAGTAATGCACATAAAAAGGTAATATGTGTGATGCATGTGTTACTGAGGGTGTACAGTATTTTGAATTTTTGCCTTGAAACAACGTCCTGAATTTATGTTAATGTGTCTGTGTAACATCGTTAAGTGCACTTGTGCTTTCCGTGTGTTGAGGCTGGAGCGTCCTGTACTGAACCATCAGACACTTCAGCACACTTCAATGAGCCACAGTCCATTTTATTCACATTTAAATACCATATTGTCTCATTTGAACCAGACAATATGATTAATTGAGATTCACTCATTTATGAAGAGCCCAGGAAGCATGTGGAAGCTAAGCTAAAGGGCAGCAGGATATGGTAACAGATTCATGCAGGCATGATGGCAGCCAGACTCTGAGGTTGTAGTTGGTTCCTGGACCCTGACTTGGAGGACCATGTTGTTCAGACTCTTCCCTCTGGATTCCTATGAAATGTGCTTTAATTTATTTATTGCCAGAATAAATGAAATAATTTCCTTTTTTGCATAAAAAAAACTTTATGTTGACATCCAAAACTAAGACGGTGAATAATAAAACACTAGTCATTATGAGCTTGTTATTGCATTGTATTCTGCTTTAAATTCTTAGACTGTCTCATTTATTCATGCATAGTTAGATTAATAATGTAACATCCACCATTGTTATTATTCATCAGACTCTGGTAGACCGACATGAAATTTCTGATTTTTCTTTTTCCATCAATGAATTATATTGATGATATCTGATAGTTTAAACATTCATCATAAATCATAAATCTGTCAGAGACTGAGAAAATATTTGAATTTGTCCTTGTTCTGTGGCGGCCATGTTGGTTTTTACTATCTTTTGAACAAACTGTGACTTCCTTGCTGCACATCCACAATAAGACTCTTTGCATTCTGCTCCTTTGCTTCTAATGGTGAGTTTGGTGACAACATGTAGCTCCTCTAATAGCTCCATATTATTTTCAGCCTGACTGGAAGTCTAATCAGCCTAATTAAAGTCACCTGTGCAGGAGTTCACAGTCTGACACGTCCTGTTTTTTTCCTCTTTGTGTTCTCACCACATTAACATTAACAACAAAACAAGAGCTGAAGTTATTTCTGACTCACACACAGACAGACTGTGGAAGTTCTGCTGCGTCATAGACTGAAAATGAAGTTGTCATTTTAGCCACAGGACATGTTTAACGAATGTGACAGCCAGTGCATTATTGAGAAAAAAAAATATATTGTGATATTAATTGTTGTCAACAAGTCTCCCTGGTGTTGTGCTGTCAGCCCTGCATGTCATTCAATAATTTATCAACTTGAAAAAAAAATGAAGCTTGTATACATAAAAAAACTCTTTAATATATTTTGAAAATGTGTTTGTTTTGCTGTGCTATTAACAGATCGTTTCACATCTTTAAATGTATAGTGTTTATTTGTGCGGCTCCATGTGTTGAATAAAAATAAATCTTGACAAAACAACGTTTCCTTTAGAAATGTAAATGTAAAACAGATTTCTGTGTGCTGGAGCGATAAAATGGGTCTTTTCATTCACTTAGAACTCCCTTCTGTTGTAAATGTACATTAAGGGACTGCAATAAAACAAAAATGGACTACTCAAGGAAGGCAGCATTAAGAACTGCTGCAGCTGAAAGGAGGAAAATGTGTGAACATGGATCAGTAATTTTCTGTTTTTTATGCAGTGCTTGCTTAATTTAGTTATATGACAGATAACACTGTCTTCTTACAGATCACTGCATCATCCTGGCTTTTAGTCTCCAGGCAACTTATCACAACACTTTCCTCAGATTGAAAGTATCCACACAAAGTATCCGAGATGGTGGAGATTTACAGGAACATCTTTCAAAGCAATAACTTTGGCTAGGTTATCCCATTTTGTCTTTTGTTCTTTGACAACATAATCTGCTGTAGTTTTAAAACAAGAACACTTGTCAAATCACAGATTTATTCAGCCTCCTGCAGAAAACTGTATCAACCTCACAGCCGCATCGCAATGAAAGAGGAGTTCAGTTCAAAGTGTAAATTTGCCTCCAGCCGTTCGGCTCCCAGCTGCCTGTAAATCTTGTGCATAGTACTTCAAGAAAAGAGAGGAGATACTGTGTTCCATGTTTCAGAATGAAAGCTCAGCTAACTGTGTGTGTGTGTGTGTGTGTGTGTGTGTGTGTGTGTGTGTGTGTGTGTGTGTGTGTGTGTGTGTGTGTGTGTGTGTGTGTTAGATTCACACATAGGGGGTTTGAGCAGTGTCTCATGTGTTACTGTGTTGCAGCATGAGACCAGGTTTTATCATGAATATCTCTCATATGAAGTGTGACAGTATAGCAGCAAGTGGTATATATATGAATCCCTTTTGATAATGGAAAACATGATGAGCTGTACTTCTGTGATAATGAATAATTTATCCACTGCATCTGTCAAGAGCTCTTGTGTTCTCAACACAAATAATCAAAGGGCAGCTGGAGTGTTTTGTGTTGTTTCAGAAAGCCCATTACGCTGCGACAAGGAGACTGTTTATTCTTTCTTCTGGATTGATCCTCCTCAGTTTTAGTGAATCTGTCTCCTCTAAGAAGCTCCTTCTGCATGTGGAGAAAGAAAGCACACTCACCCTCATAGTGTGGCATTACTGAGAGCTTCTTCTATTTCTGTGGAGGAAAAAAAAAAAGCACAATATTATTTCAAACTTTAAACCACAATGTAGGCCTGTGACATGGGAAGTATTGTACTCAACAGCTAAAATAAACAACATTTACCTTCTATATATTTTTATTATTCATATAATTTGTTTTACTCATTATTTCTAATGTTATATTAATGCAAAAAGATAAACAGTAAAATGCAAAAAAAATGGTTAATAAACAACTGTTTACTTTAATGTTCTTTTAGGACTTTTTCACTGTGAGACCAGCAGTGAGTCCACAGTTGAACCTGATCACACAGACCACCATCAAAATCCACCAGAATGGCAAAAAAAAAAAAAAAAAAACATGCAGAAAAATTACACATAAGTGTTTTTACTCTGAGGTGACATGTTAAACATTTTATAATGAATAATGACATTTTCTATGTTTCTTCTGTATGTGTGCAAACTGATGCACTTCCACTGTGTTTTAAAAAGGATATCCTCCATTTACTGCTGTGAATTTATTGATGGCAGGCATCATAAAAAAACACTTAAAATGTTGTATTTATGACTTTTGAGTAAATATTTCTCATCAAACTGCCACAAAGACCAGAATCCTCTTTATCCCACTGTATTTTCTGAGAATCTGTTTCTCCTCATACAGTATATCGAGTGGTCCTGAGCCTTTCAGAATCAGGGTGTTATTAGCATCAGAGTGTAGGGAGGTTGCTATGAGACGGCCTGAGCTTCTATCCTGCACTATAGGTTTAAGTGAGCAGCGATATAGGAGAAACATAAGAAGCTCATTTGTAGCTTCCATCAGAGTTTTATATTTCATTTTTTTTATGAATATGTGAACATGGGGCACAATAAAGCACATCAGTGAGTCTGTGATTACAAGCAGAGCTTTCATCCTTTGCTCTGCATTTTGGTATTGATCAGTGGTTATCAGGGTGTACTTTGAACTTTTCCGAAGCTTCACTGAATGTTTGGTCAATATCTATGGTCTCTGTGATGTGACATTTATATTCGTTACACATCAAGCGCAACAAGTGAATTTATGAGCTGTGCAGATGAAGATAATTTAAAAACATGTCT
>JAVQJX010078437.1:0-11569 GCA_036025115.1 Ambassis agassizii
ACACAAACATGTACTCTTATATAATTAATGGATGATTGTCTGGAAATCCCTCTGTGTTTTTATTCTGACAAATGTCACCAAAAACAGAGATTTCTACCTGCCGCTGACCCAGGTTAATCAGCACTGTTTGCAGACAAATTCATATCATGAGAGTGGAGTGCATCAGACAAATAAGGTCAAGCAAACACTCGCATATCTCTATGAACTCTTCCAAATACACAAATTAAGCCTATAGTGCAGGAAAACACACATTTACAAAATATCCTGCATTGAAAGAAATGATTTACTATGGGATTAGACTTAATCCACTTTTGCACCAAATACTCCAGCCGACTAATACTGCCATGTTTCTCTGCATTTTACCACATCGTGGCTTATTTGCCCCCTTGTTGAAAGAGCTAGACAGAGTCACGGCTGCCCTCTTACCCTCTCGCTGTGGGGACAAGAAAGTTTAGAAGCACTTAACTAAAGCCTGAACAGAAAATCGAATTAAATCTAGCATATGGTGGGCTGCCATGTCCAAAGAGATTTCCCACTTAGTCAGTATTGTGTGGTAATAAGTCAACTCTTATGCTGTCTTTAGCATGCAGGGAGCGACAATAAGCGGATGTGGCATCCATGCCGCCTTTTCGAAATTAGCCATGGAGATGCATTGAATTATCTTAAAGTCTCTAGCTCTGTAATCGTATTAAGAGGGGTCTATCCTGTGGGGATGGACGAATCGGTATCTGTGGAACCCCGGCTGGAGTAGCAACAGAGGGACGAGTGCAGCCCCCACCCTCTGGAGGGGACGGTGGCTGGCTCCCCTGAGAGGCATCAAAGCGAAGGGTGTAGCTGTCCTAAATCTTTCTTTTTTTGCCTTAAATGACTTTGTGTAGTGCTGATGGGGAGGTAGATACCCTTGATAAAGTGCCTGGATGATGATGACACTGTGTGTTTGTGATTATGCTGTAAGTTTGTTGAATCAAAGTTTGCCCTGGATGTTGCACTTTGTGTATGTTTGTGTGTATACATGAATTTCGCCTTTACAAAGGCTAATGGGTTCACACAAACACGAAAGCTATTCACATACATCAACTGCATTAAACACATATTTTTGTAATTAGGCCTGGGACAAATAACTACGATATTAAATGCAAATGGGAGTTCATGCTGTTTGAGCTCAACACATATCTTCTATTTTAACCATAATGTAAAGATTATGAGCTCGTCTACATTAGCATAATATTGCATGTCAGCTCGTGTTTAATTTGGCAAACGTTTGCTGGCATACTGGCATGTTTTGGCCCAGTTGGCATGGCAACTGCTGGTTTGAAAGAAGCAGACACACATGATGAATCACAATAAAGGTTGTGATGTTTGAGTGAGCTCTGCCATCATATAATAGAAATCTTTACACACAGAAATTAGCATATTTATGCAAGCTTTTCACTTGTGACATTTGCTTTGTGGCATCAAAAATCAAGCACGCAAGGGTGATACTAACTTCTGGATATGAAAAAAAAACACATCCTCTCAGTGCCATTGCCAGTGGCTCTTTGTCCAATGCGCAAGCAGTTATGAACTAAAATATTATCAAAGCAGAGTTGTATGGCATGATCATGGAGAACTCTGCTTCACACACATTATTATGCTGATATGTAATTTGTTGTGCAACTTTCTGAGCTGACTTGTGGGTAAAAAGGGAAAACATTCCTTCTGGAGGACAGGCTGTAAGCCAAAAGCAGTGGGCAGAACGGAAATTTAGAAATGTGCCTAAAGAAAACATCACTAGGGGAAAAAAAATCACACTGCACCACTGGCTGTTTTTACAATTTGACAATGGTATATTTAGATTACATTGTTCAAAAATTGCATTTGATTTTAGAGGATGGACTTGTCCCTTATGTACATGAGCCCCTAGATGTGCAGTCTATTTTAATAATGTCCTCACCTGCACCAGAGATTTATCTATTTATTTTTATGTATTTATTTATATAAGTATAGGAGATCAGTTTGATGAGATTGTGGAAAAACTTGCATAAGCTTATCAACTGATTTAAAGTGATTTAGCCACTGGCGCTGCAATCATATGACAAAACCTATAAGTTAAATGTTTGACCTTTAAGATTAGATTAGATCAGCTACAGCAGTCTCTTTTCCTTTTTCTAAAATCTTACAATTTGGATGTTTAATCATGCAGAAGAAGAGGTTGACTGTCTGTCTTAATAGAAGGTAAATTCCTTCCTCAGCAGAGAGCCTGACACGCATTGTGCTATGATTAACTTGTGAGGTCTCATCTGGCTTGTGTGTCCAGAGGCCAATTGGTGCTGCTAGCAATTTCCGTCATGACCCTGTAGGTCTAGCACAGGTCTTTCAGGGGCCAGTATCCATTCAAAATCCTGATAATATGGAATTAAAAAACAATTTCAGTTTGACAGTACAATCCAACTGGCACATCTCCGCAGCTGATAACAAGATGTGGTGCAGAAATTGCTTTACATAAACAACCCTGGATGTAGTTTTTGGCCCCTGTAATGGAATGAAGGCTAATGAGACAAGCAAGGATGGATAGGACGGGGAAGTGAGAGTGCTTTGTTGCTCTGCGCTAGTGTCACTCCACCAATCAAGGCACTAAATTGATTCAGTTCTTGCAGGGCCACATTCAATGCAACTCTCATATAAACTGGAATACAAGCCCATTAGCTGTATTTCATTCTGACAACAATATTTAGCACACACAAATGCATGCTAATAGTAATAATCTGTGCTTTTTTCACAAAATAGCTTGTTAGAAGCATAAGAATGTCATGATTGAAGAGCTTGGTTGGCACAGTGACAGGAAGGACATGTTTTAATAATACCAGTGAAGAACTATTATGGAGTAGCATTTGTGACTAGGTGCATAAATCTATTCTACATTATATCACTATAAATCATACTATTTCTATGCAAAAATGCTTATAATTGAATATACCTGTATTTGCATAAAGCTCATCATGACAGTTCATATCTGTTGCATTCACTTTGGTCGTGATGCTACCTGTCGATGGCAGTCTCTAATCAAAGGCGCTGCAGCTACAGCCTGTGCATTCATCACAGCTCCGGATGATGTAGAGCTCTGGTGTGAGTTCCCACCAAAGAGCAGGAACGCAGCTGCTCTGACAGCAATGATTGATGGTCAGAGCGTGTGGGGGGGTTGCACAGGGAGCCCTTCCTTTTGTTTTTCCTCGTGACTTGGCTCGAGCCAGCGTGAGTGAGGTAATTTAAAAATGTTGAATCGGTAACATGCAAACTTAACCAGGAGCTCTAATGAAATGAGCTGCTGACAATGCGATAAGTGCATCCTCATTGTATCAGGGAGTGGATGGGATTGACTTATTAGCTCCCTGCACAGAGGAACAAAAGCAGTGAACCATAACCAAGTCAAGTCCATTCATTTGACTGTAGTCAGCAAGCATGAAGGTTTTTAAGGTTATGAGTGCACTTTAGGGTTTGACGCACAGGCAACAAACTATGCCTTTGTAAGTTTAACAAACTCGCAAGTCAGTTAATCATTCTGTCAAGAAATCAGTCTCCAGCAAGCAGAATCCATGTCAGTGCTTTCAAGATGTTTGGATCATTATTTAGTAGTCTCAGACTCAGAGGATAAGGATAAGGATAAGAGCTTGTTTCTTTTCTCAAGTAAATAAACACTGAAACACTGACTGCACTGTGATGAAAAAAAGTCATTTATAAGTTCTTCCTATAAAAAATGAGAGAAAAGAGAAAATATTACTACCATCACAAGTAAGGTGAGGATATGGAAATCTGAGCTGCAAAAAGCAAAGCAATCATGACTTGCTGTGAAAATTTCAAAATCGTAAATTGTACCAAGGGTTAAGCTGAGATGACAAAATAACTAAACATCATATACGCTGCTGGAAAAGCCAAACAAAATACACTCTTCATTAGATGAATAAAATGCCTATCAATCAGGAAAACCAAAGAAGGCAAAGATCTGCTTTTGGTTTTGTGCACGTGGCATTGAAGAGCTTCCACAAAATCTAAAATGAGCATCACTTCATGGAAGCCCTTCAGGCTGGAAAACAACAACAGGTGAAAGAGTAAAGTCACGTGTGGATCTTTACAGGCTGGAAGGTACTATTTTTATTCCCACTTATCTGAACAAACGCAGAGTGGGACAATGCTTTGCCATGTAGCTACTTCAGAGGTCAAGTAACATTGAATTTTGGCATATTGGCACTTTCTTGCCCCCCCCCAAAAAAAAACAAACAAAAAAAGGGGGAAAAATAAAAAGAAAAAAAAACTGCTGGATTTTAATCTTTGAGCAAACAACCATTGGGAAAGAAGAAGGGGCGAGTTTTGCCAAGCCAATTAGACAGGCGATAATGGATCCGCAAGTCACTAGAGAAGCTACTTGCCCTCTATTTAAATAGTCAAGATAATTACAGCATATTCAAAAAATAAAGATGAGAATATCAATGTGTACAAATCAATTCATCAGCCCTTTTCCTTTAATATGTATCTAAACAGCAGCCCGCTTTTACCTCAAGACAGTAAAACCTAGACAAAAACAAAGACTTTCTTTGTACTAAAGGATCTGTGTGCATGATTCTTCTGCTTCTCCCTTTTTATCCATCCCTGTGCCGGCTTTGAGGACACAGTGTGATGCACTGGAGGCTTCGCAGCAGCTAGTGAAGGTTGAAAGATTGTGCAGCGGCTGGGCAGGGCCTGACAGTCTGGGCACTGGATCAGTCAGTGGATTTGGGGGCTGGAGGCTGGTGGCTAAAGCTATCCCCTAGGTGCACTGACAGGGCAACTTGCTTCATACTGGAAGCGAGCACGTACACACACATAATGTGTCTGTCTATGTATCTGGAATGAGGATTTGTCTAGCCCCTGGTGGACTCATTGATGGCCTACATGGAGAGTGCAAACAAACTAAAGACTCCCGTGGCCTAGAAAAAGACATTTTACACAGTCAGTACTGTCGTGACTCGCTATCAATACATTCCTCTGTCAGTGTACAAACAGTCTTTACCCTCTGTCCAGAGACCTCATTTATGTCATGGCCTCCAGATCTAAGTTCATTTCATTGTAACAGTATACACAAATGAACAGTATTGTTCTTATTTAATAATTCCTGTTGTGGTTAAAAAAAAAAGTTGCCTGAATTGTCCCAAAGACTCCCATTGTCCTATTCCCTCTGTTTTTTGTATCCATGCCTGTTGTATAAAACCTGCTACATAAATAAACGTGACCTGCCTTGACTTATCATCTCTGTGAGGTTGCCTGGTAACAGAAGGAAATCTGTGAGTGTGTTTCTCAAAATGTTGAACTTTTTCTTGTTGATGAAGAGATCCAGCAGCACCAACCACCATTTCCTCCTTGAAACAAAGCAAGTGGATGGCTGCACATGACATACTGTATATCTGCCTATAAAATGGCACAAAGTCTGATCATCCTCATACAGTATATGATATTCTCTACTCTGTAGCCACAAGTATTATTTGACAAATATGATGAATATTTAATGTAGCTTTGTCAAAATATATACAGCAGTGTTTCCTGTAGATATACATCAAACAGCAAACAGTGGCACATATGTAGACTAGAATTTCTAATGTTAACATCAGTGATAGGGCTTGCTGTAGTTCTTGCAGTATCTATGAGTCATGCTCGCGTTGAAGTCAAGATCACCATCAACTCCCACCCCTCCCCCATTTTCCCCAAGAGAGACCATTAGCATAAAATTCACTCTTCCCTTCTCTTTCATGCCTCCAAAGTCTCACTCCCTGTCATAAAGAGAAAGGAGTAATGTGCCTCATAAGTCAGTGTCAGCTTCAATCATTCAGCAGGAGATCTAAAGGGGAGACTGTGGTTCATGTTGGGTGTTTGAATGTCATGTTATTTGACGTGTAGAGGGGAGCAAGAGTGTGTGCATGTGCACAGAGGAGAGGGAGAAGTGGGGAAGACCCCTTTGACACTTCTAAACAATGCTGACAAAAAAGGTGCATTATTTATAGCGGTGAGACTGAAGATATTTGAGACGATGCAGAAACGGAAATATCAGGTCACCCTGGTTACCCAAAAATGATGACCATGCTATTGGACAGTAGAGAAATACTGATCCCCCCTTTGCAATTCTTAGGAAAGCATATTAACTCCAATGTACTTTCAGAAAAAAACACCAACTCTCCTGGACAAAAGTCCTCCAAGCAATCTCGAAGAGTTAATTTCACCAGGGTTGATAATATATCACTTTAATGCTTTACAAACTGCATATCTCATCAAGTTTGGCATCTCTCAGGGCCATATTTGATAAATCCAAGAGGATCTTTCTTGTTATTAATTTGGGATCTCCCAAAATCCATTGTTACTTTATTGAACGTGTGGAGCCTCTCTATCTGTGCTCCCTGCACTCGCTCAATGATAAAAACCAATGTCCACTGGGGCGAGCGTCATCTTGGACACAGTATAGACGGGAGTATGTAGCTTCGGTCCCCCTTGACAGGACACAATCAGGCCAGAGCAGCTGTTTATTCTGGAAGCTAGGTGGAGGACAGGGCTGTCATGGGGTTCCAAGAGCAGTAGCTGGTTTGACTATTTGATGTCACACACAATGTGTGTTCAGACAAAGAGACGGAAATATACAGTGACCCCTGGATCGTTGCTTGGCAAACAAATCCAATCATGTACCTCTAGAGTATGTTCGGAGTCGGTGGGGGTTTTGCAGTGACTGCCTATTGGACTCTGGACGCTCACACAAAGGAAGGTCGACATTAATCCTCAGATATGAAGAACAGCAATCTTAGTATGTATTTGTGGCCCTGTCTTCTAGAATTTCTTGCACAATAGATCGAAGTGTGAGAAGCTAACTTTGACTGTGGACTGAAACTTTTACTAAAATCCATTCTTTCAGCAGTAATTCTAACCCCTGCAGTCGTAACTGTTCTGTTCTTTAAATGGGATCTGTTGGGAGCAGTCTGAGGATAAGTGATGTGCTGCAGGGCATCGCCTGTTGTTATAGAAGGTGGGTAGAGTGCACGTCTCTCCACCTCCACCTCTATCTTAACTTCCAGTTTTTTGAACTATGACTAGTGACCCTCACATTCCCAGTAGGCCATGAATGGAGGAAACAAAGGAGAAAAAACAAAGCGCTAAATGAAATGGTTCTTAGCCGTTTGGAAATCTTAATTGAAATTAAGAAAAAAAAACATGTTCCTTGCTTTGGATGCTGACAGTCTCTATCATTGTCGCTTTGTTTCTTTCTGTGGGAATAAAGAGGGGTTAAAGAGAGATTAAAAAGTGGGGAGAAAAGACATTTTTTTCTCCCAAAGGTAATTACATATTGATCCAAGTCACTGAAGATCTAAACTGTGACACTGCATTTAGTTTTATCTTAAAGGGAGCTTGTCTGTGTTTTTCTTTCTGGGTGCTCTTTAAATTCTACAGTGACTGAAAGTGAGGAGAAATGATATTCAGCTAATTACATTTTCATGGAGCTGTCTCTCTTCCCTTGTCTCCCACGTCCAGGTCTCTGTTGTTATGGACTTTACAATTACTTGATAATTAAATGGCGGAGGTCTTTCTACTCGACTGTTTGCAAAGTCCTTTATTCGTTCTATGAGGGAGACTTTTTAAATTACCAAGTCACTCCTTTTTCTCCGCCTCCCGCTCCTCACTCTCACCCTCTCTGTCTTTCAGACTTCAGACGCTGTCTGTCCAATGATCCAGAACAGCCTTCAGTGTCCCCCTTGCTGATGAATTAAAAGTGTTCCTTTGGCATTCGAGGCCTTTCTGAAGGATTCAAAAGCAGCAGGCAAATAAAAAAATCTTTTCTTTGAGAAAGTGAGGCAGGAAGAGTTGCTCCATAGAGTGCACTTTTCAAGCTAAACTAAGACTCCTTTGTTTTTCAGGACTCTCAGTGATGGACAATTATCAACAAACTGTTCTCAAGCAAACATCAAACATCTCAAGGCCACCGGAGTTTATGGGAGAAATGTACTTTAAATGCGACAAATAAATGAAAAACATTAAGGCTATTAGGCATTCAAGTCATGTCTGAAGCTGTGTGACTTTATGTTTTGTTCCCAGAGCTGCTGACAGATTTCATTCAGTCATATCAGCCAAGGAGGAGAAAGGCAAAATGAAAGAGAGTTCTTTTTCAAATTCAGATATTCTTTCTTTTTTAGTTCTGCCAACAAAGGGTGCCCTGCTTGACCCTCTGTTATTGTAAAGTTTCAATTCTGTGTTTTATCTCGCACACTTATTTCGCAACACTCTCCAGGGTCTGGTTCACAGTCTGCGCACATGTCTGACTCACTCAGTTTTCCATTGAGCTGGCTGAGGTGTTGCATCACAAAGCTTGTGTGGATGAATAGAAAGGCATGTATCCCTGCACTTGTGAGGTTGTTTGCACCCACATCTGTTCTTACTACCAAGCAGTCCATTTGCATGGCTCTAAGTTTGGCAAAATTTGACTTATTAAGAGCTATTCACAAAAATTCTGAAAGGTAAAGCTGTGGTTGTTTCAATACTGTGATTTCACTATTGTCCTGGTCTAAAAGCCTAAAAAGCACTTAGGACCATTTGAACCTCTCTGGAAATAATCCCATGATGCTGTGCTTCTGCTGGTTAAGCTCCACTTCATTGAAAGGTATTGTACATATTCCACTTCATTGAAAGGTATTGTCCATATCAGACCTTGTACTTCTTTTGCCCTAGTCAAGCCCTAAGCCTTCTTTCTGACTCCCTTTCCCTCTTTTTGCTTTTTTTTGCTCTAAAAAGGGAATGAATATATATTTTTGGGACTGTCTCATATCATTCTGCCTTCATCTTCCTGCTCACTAAATTGCCTGTCATTTCCAGGACAAGAGAACCAAAATGAGCAATATTTCACTTATATTAAAGTAAATGAAACTCAAAATTGGATTTTTTTTTTTGAGTGTCACAAGGACCTGAAATGGCCAGAACAGCTACTTTTGCATATAGAATATTGGATTACTTTTTGGTTAGCTACTTTGTTTCTAAGTTTTTTTTTTTTCCAAAAAGACCAAAGACTGCTACTGTATTCTAGCATGTCCTGGCTTGATCTCAGTGTTTTTTTGGAAAGTCATCTTGTAGTGAATGGAAATTTGTTGAAAATGTATTTCAAGTATCTAGTTAAATAATTGCAAGTTACATTTGCCAGCAGCATTTTATCACAGATGCCCTGCAGTGGATGGCAGTTTAGCGTCTAATGTAATGTAATTCCCCTGCACAGACCAGGTGGAACATTCATGGCCAAGTCCATTGCTAGGAGATAATCAAAACCACTTTCTATTTATGTGAAAGTGTGGCCTAAGTGACAAATAATCACCCCAGGAAACACGGCAAAAGCATTTTGTTGGGAGTGATTGTTGAGGGGAAACAAGAGCATAAACAAATCTGATTGGTCAGTCTATTTTATATCTATATAAGGGACTCCAGTGATGAAAAAAACACACCATTGGAGACCACTCTGAGAAAAAAAAATGACAATATCCATCCTGAACAAGCCAATAAAATCTGACTCCGAAGGTATAATGCTTCATGTCACACCTCCCATCTGAGATAACAAACCACGTGTGATGTAACTGAAGTAAATGAATTGAAAAGACATTTTATTCTCCTTTCTGCTGCACTGACATATACATGAATAACCTCTAAGCCCCACAGTAATTGCTAGATTTGATATAAATGTCATTTCAACCTCTGAGGTGTCAGGAATCTGCAGTGGTACTGTGTGTGCCTCAGAAAGTAACAGAGGAGGAAGTGTCTTCCTCTGAGTCTAAATTATGGCACAATTGAGCAACTGCTCTGAAGTGCAATAATTTAGCTGTTGAGGACAAAGACACCTCAGAAGTTAGCATGATATTTTTATCAAAGGTGGCAATTTTCCTAGGTTTCTGGCAAACTAACACTCTGACAAACTACAGCTATTAAGAGTGAGCATTACGGACAAGTGAGTCAGAAATGATGAAGTGTTCCCAGGTCAAAAACACATGTAAAGGATGCTACAAATCAATACACCTACAGTCAGAACCTTTTGCTCTGATCCCCTAAAGAAGAAATCAGTCTGCTGCATACTCAGCATAAGCAGTCCTCTCCTCCCCTCAGCACAGATGCGTAAGAAAAGAGTCAAGTAAGCCCTCTTTGAGCCAGAATGGCCCATTGGAGGGAGGCTTTCTATTGTTTCTGTACCATGAGCCAGCTTGGCATGCCAGGGAGAACCTGCAGTGGATGGATAAGACCTCAGCAGGCAGAGTGAAGCAAGTTATAGAACCACGGACAGATTCACAACATAATGGGCAGGTTGACCGTCTCATCAGCATTCCCACAGCCATGAAAAGGTTAAGAGCATTTCAGAGATTATGTGCCATTTAGGAAAGCTGAGGAGGGATGGTGTTAAATTTGCCTTTGCTAGGCGGATCAGTACGCAGCCAGAGGATGGAGATCTATGCTTGGTGCCTCTGAGCAGTGATCAGGTCTAACCTCCCCTCCTATGGCCTTGATGAATGAGTGTAAAATGTAAGTATAATATATTAAAACATATTATATTGCTAGTGCTTCTATATATTAAAGGTAAGGCAGAGTGTGCAGTGAACTACATTAAAAATAAGCCTCTGCTTTCTATGCAAATATAATGAATCAGTTAGCTGAGCAGAGAATGAAGTGAGATTTGAATACATCCAATATGGCCAAAGAGACGTAGCATGAATGGAGCTTAACTGTAAGCAGGTAGCTAATAGATCCAGGCTCGCACACGCACGCACGCACGCACGCGCACACACACACAAACCCCTCACGGAACGGAACGGAATGATTCCACTCTGTTCCTTATTACTTTTGTGTATTTTTGGGAGGGATTACATGTCAGGGATTTTCATGTTTTCATTCACCAATGTTAATCCCATCTGGACTGACCATCATCATCTAATCATGAGTAAACTCACTGACTCTCTGTCAAGGTCATTCTATTCATTTTTAGATCACTGTAATATTTTATAAACATATTTATAAACATATGATGCATTTGCACACATCTCTCTCTGGATAATTGGATGTTTCATTTGACGTTCTTCATAATGACCACATCCAGCACTGCTGGTGTAATGGTATCATTCAAGATTCCAATTCTTGTGATCCGGGTTCCCTGGCAGTGCACGCTTCCTTTCTGTTAGCACATCACTTAGGATTGTGGTAGGGCATTAGGACCACAGGCCATCCTGGGCAGTGCATGTTTGTCTGGGGCGGCAGTAGCTCAGTCCATAGGGCATTGGGCTTGGAAGTGGAGGGTTCGAGTCCAGCCCAGGACCAAGACACATGGAGGTGGGCTGGTAGCTGGAGAGGTGTCAGTTCACCTCCAGAGAGTTACTGCCGAGGTGCCATTGAGCAAGGCACCGAAACCCCACCTGCTCGGGGCACTGGCTGCTTGTGGTGCCACCCCCACTCCCCCTCTCCTCTGTGCATGTGCATGTACATTGGTGTGGTGTGTGATGTGTATGCATGACAAGGTATAGGAGTGACTTAAATTTCCCTCTAGGGATTAACTAAGTATATAAAA